>OMPJ01040792.1:0-11821 GCA_900312935.1 Carapus acus
AAAGGAAAAGGTGGAGAGCAAGGGAGAGAAAGGGGGAGGAGGGGAGAGAGAAAGAGAGGCAAGACAGGCATAGAGAGGGAAGGAGAGATAAAGGAAGAGGTAGACGGGGAGAGAGAGAGAGATGAGGATTGAGAGGGGAGAGAGAGGAATGTGGAGCGAGGGAGAAGGGGAGAGACATTCTCCTCTCTCTCTCTCTCTCTCACACATACAAACACACACACACAAGACACATACCACAGACAATCCAGCCAGGTGCATCAGAGCGCTCGGCATCATGGGTAAACGCTCTGACGTAGCTCAGCTGCCCCCAAGGCCCCACACGGCGGGACGGCCCAGACCCCCGGAGAGATGATGGACACGGAGACGTTGCGTGGAATGGACAGACAGCCCGGCTCAGCAGGAGAGTCCCAAGAGTGTGTGTGTGTGTGTCTGCATGTATGTAGGTGTGATTGTGTGTGTGTGTGTATGTGCGTGTCTGTGTCTGCCCTCTCCTCCCCTCATCAGTAATCTGATGAGCTCCGCTCACAAACATGTTTGGCTAAGATGAAACACACACACACACACACAGACACGCATGCACACACACACACAAACCGTGTCCAAACAGCTCTAATCTGATCACAGATTAATGTTGTTGAAATCTGAAAATAAGGGAATAAACTCTGAGTGTGTGAGTCAAATCAGGTCATTACGCTGTGTGTGTGTGTGTGTGTGTGTGTGTATCTGTGTGTGTGTGTGTGTGTGTGTGTATAAACACAAATTCTGGTCAGGAGACCTTCAGAGGACCATATCAACAGCTACATGATGTCATCACGCTGACTCCGCCCATTTAAAAAAAATCCCATCACAAACCCTCTCCACTCCTCCAGTGGTTCATCCTGCCAGAGCCCAACAAAACTCCCTCTCCTCTCCTCTCCTCCCTTCCCCTCTCTCTCTTTCTCCCGCTCTCTCCCTGTCCCACCTGTCCTCCCTCGCTCCTCTCCTCCTGAGATGATTGGACTCAGCTGAAGCTGGTTGGGGTTGCCCCCACCCCTTTTTTTCTCTTCCCCCTCTTTCTCTCTCTGTCTCTCTCGTTACTCCTCTCTCCCCTTCCCTGTCTCCTTTCTTCCCCCCTGCCTCACTCCATCTCACCGCCTTCGCTGGCACAAAGTTGTGGTGTTGTTCCTCAGGCCGTCGCTGGACGAAGACGCTGAGCGTGGAGCGTCTGCAAGATCTCCTCCGCCTCCTCGGTGTGTGTGTGTGTGTGTGTGTGTGTCAGAAACACCAGCAGACCACGGCGGGCTGTCCAGGTTGCCGTGGTAACTAATGAAAAGGCGGGCACACATTAACATATTAATTGAGGATTTTTTGCGACTGCGGTGTTTTTGTAGATGGATGCGGTTCAATCTGTGTCTGTGCATGTGTGTGCGTGTGTGTGTTGCCGTGGCTGCGTGCTGCCCCCTCTCCACCTTTATGTAATCTGCCCTCTCGCTCGCTCTCGCCGCCGTCTGATTGTTGGAGAAATGAAAAAGCCATTTTGGTGCGAGCGGCGTTTCTTTCATCGCCGCCGGCAGGGTCGCCCGAGGTCGCGGGAATTATGATTACGCCTGGGGCATGATGAGAGGCGTTGGCGTGCCAGGAGCGGCGAAGGTCTCCTATTGGCAGCGATCGCAGATGTTGGGTTCAGGGGGTTCACCTGGACAAGATGGAGGCCGCGGCACGCGCCGCTTCCTGTCGAGCCGTCCGATTGGATGGCAGATGGTCACGCCCACATTCAAATAGGGACGAGGAGGTCTCGTGCTGGAATGGGGCATTGCTGAACAGCCTTAAAACTGAGAACGGCTCCACTGCGCCCCCTAGTGCTGGGAGCACAACTGTGTGAAGTGTTCCCGCCTACACACACCTGTTACCAGCAAGAGGCTCCGCCCCCATCCTGCAGGTCGAGGAGGCTCCAGCAGGATCTCTTGCTTCTGCTGGTTCCTCTGCTGATGGGTTCTGCCAGGGACGCCGACAGAACACACACTCACACACACGCAGTGATCTAAGCGCCCCCTACTGGACTCTTAAATACATGATCTTTTCATGGTGTACGAGTATCCCACACACTATCCCACTATCCTACACACACACACAGAGAGTAACACACTCGTACGACTCGCCTCCAATCTGTGTGTGTGTCCCTCATGTTTGCACATTAGCATATGAGAGTGTGTTTACAAAATGTCCGCCGCCTCCCCAAATAGAGGCAGCCCACTTTGTGTGTGTGTGTGCGTGTGTGTGTTAAGGACAATTATGGTCCAGTTGGCAAAACACATCAGCAGCTTTGTGTAACGTCACATCGCCATGTGAGTGTTTAGGCCCACAAGTCCCACGAGAGCTAATTACCACATACAAACACACACACACATAGACACACACACACATATCCAGACTGTAAATAATGTTGACTCTATTTTGCATTTCAAACAGAGTTCCTGCCTGCTTTTTGTTCTGATGACATCACCAGGCGGGGTGACGGCGAGGCCGCGTGTTCTACACCATGTTCTCCACAGGAAGTGTGTGAGAGTGTGTGTTTGATATGGTGAAAACACTCCTGAGGATGTTTCACTCTCAAAACACTGTTAGCTGAGGCTCCGCCCCTCTTTAGATTCTGGATTTGAGAAACTCTCTTGAGTTTCAGAATCTGTCTGCCTCTCTTCCTCCGCTCCGCTTCTTAGTCTCCACATGTTTTTCTTCAGCTGCTCCTCTACTTCTGCCTCTCTGATTCTTCCTGTTTCTTCTCTTCCTCTGCTCCTCTTCTTTTACTCTTCTTCTTCTCTTCTGCTTTGTCTTCCTCATCTCTTCATCCGCTTCCCCTCTTGTGCTTCTCTGATCTTTCTCTCCACTTCCTCCTCTTCTGCCCCTCTTCTTCTTCTTCTTCTCTTCTTCCTCTTCTGCTGTGGCGCTGGTGCTTGTCAGCTGACGGTGTTTCCGTGGAAACATAGAGGGAAACATTTCCGTCTGAGTCGATGAATGAAATCAGTCCTCATGTTTTTAACGCCTCACACATCAAAAACAAAACACACAGTCTCACTCAAACACACACACATACACACACACACATCAGGGCTCCGCCTCTCTGAGTGTGTGTGTGTGTGTGTGTGTGTGTGTGTGTAATTGTCTGTGTGTGTGAGTGTCTGTGTGTGTGCATAATTACTGCTACAAACCTCCAAATCATCAGAAACGCAGAGAAAGGGTCTGCGCTGTTTGAAGGGGGGATGAGGAGGAGTAGGAGGGAGAGGAAGAATCTGTCAGCGTGGCACTTTGAAGCTGATCAGAGAAATCGCTTAAACAAAGAACAAAGAAGATGAGGAAGACGAGAGGAAGACGAGAGAAGATGTGAATATGGATGAGGAGGTGACAGACACGTTATCTCCCATCAGCCCTGGTGTCTGCACCCATCCCCTCATCCTCTTCCTCCTCCTCCTCCTCTTCCTGGGCTGCGCTGGGACAGCTCTGTAAGGCCTGAGGGGCGGCAGGGAGAAGAGGGAATAAGTGGCCCAGTCCAGATCCTGGTCCTGGCCAGGAGGTCTAGCCAGGTTCCTTTGTCCTCCTGTTGGTGTTCTAGACCACAGCAAGGCTCGGGGTCAAAGGTCAGATATAAACATGCAGGCATTGAGATGGTCACCTCTCCCTCTCTCTCCTCCATGCTCTTCCCTTACTGTCTCTTTTCCATCCCTCCTTTGCTCTACCTGCCATCCTCTCCTCCCTCCTTCTCACTCCTCCTCCAGAGTTTCTCCATTTTTCCCGCTTCTCCACCAGAATTCCCGGGTGGTGTAATTATTCCTGAGCCGTTTGCAAAGGTGTCTTTTCTGATTCATTACCCAGCCGCTCGCCGCTGACCTCTGCTGGTGGGGCGGCGGGTTGAGACGAACAAAACAAAGCGGTGGTGCTTTCATCTGCACGGAGGCGGTCGCCGTGGAGACGCTGCCGAACTTCGGCCGACACCCGGAAAATCGTAAACAGAACTTTTTGATGTTTGAACAGCTGAGCGCCGTGTCACTTCCTGGCAGGGGGCCGGCAGGGGGCGGGGCCTGGCTGCCGAATGAGTCACATGGTCTGCCGCACACACAGGTGTGTAGTGTATGTGCGTGTGTGTATGTGGGAGAGTGTGTCCCTCCGCTAGCAATACTAAAACCTTGGACAGTCTGATCCGATGATCAATGGCGTCCATCATCATAAAATATCTGTCTGTCCACACACACGCTCACCTGGTGCCCCCCCCAGCCTTGCAGCACCTGTTCTGTCAGTCTCTCTGTCTGTCTCCCTCCATCCATCTGTCTGTCCCTCCCTTGTCTCAGCCTTGTGTCCTCAACCACACTCATGTTCCTCAGGAGCAGGCCGGCTAATTATCAAGGCCAAACACCAGATTAATACTGTGTGTGTGTGTGTGCGTGCGTGTATGTGTGTTATACACACACACACACACACACACACTCACACACTCCTGACATTTAAGAATGCAGGGGGGTGGGGGTGGAGAAAGTGATTTCTAAAATTCAAAATAAACAAACACAGGCTAAGCTAATCGGACCCTTGGGAGGATTACTAGGATTTACAGGTTCCCCAACTGCAAGGTAATAGCTCAAACTGGCCACATGGGGCGCTAGAAAATATTTACTGTTCTTAAACAGAGGAAACTTCTAGCGAAGCAGCATGACACCTCCAAGGCTGCTAATGGAGACCAATATAGGCCCCCCTCCATCACACACACACACACACACACACACACTTTGAAATACACACTCAACAACACACACACACACAGTACAAACTCAGAAAGTCACACACGCCTGAGGTTGTGGGTGTTTGAATTGTCTTTGTCAGGAATAACACAAAAATTACTGCCCGACTCCACTGTGTGTGTCTGTGACTAAGGGACATAAGACAGACAGACAGACAGACAGACAGACAGACAGACAGACAGATAGATAGATAGATAGATAGATAGATAGATAGATAGATAGATAGATAGATAGATAGATCAGGTTAGGACAGACAGCTCCACTTTCCACAAATACAATAAAACAACAATGTGCTCAAATGCCTCTCTCTCTCCCTCACTCTCTCTCTCTCTCTCTCTCTTTCTCTCTCACCATCTCGCTCTCTTCTGCTCCCCCTCTCTCCCTCTCCTCATCTCCACCTCTCTCTCTCTACCTCTCTCTCACAACTGCACCTCACCCTCTGCTTTCCCTGTCTCTCTCACTTTCCTTCTCTCTCTCTCTCTCTCTCTCACACACACACACTCTCTCTCCCTCTCTCAGCTCTCAGCCTCCTCTCACTTCTCTTGAGCCTCTGATGGAGAAACTTCTGTCTATAGAAGAACCCAATAGAACCTCGGTGTGACGCGGCTCCTGCGATGCTCCCGCACACTTTCTCCTCCTCTTCCTCTTCCTCCTCCTCATCCTCTTCTTTCTCTTCCTCTTCCTCCGGGCGTAGGCTCTCCCTGCGCTCTCCCATGTGAGTCGGGCTGGCCGCCATGTCGTACCCGGGCCCGGCCTTCCTCTTCCCGCCGTCCGTGTCCCTGGCGCTGCCGTGCGGCTCCTCCGGGCTGCTCGGCCCGCGGCCGGACGACTTCGGCCGCTCCGCCTGCGGCTCCGCCTTCGCCCCGTACAGCGGCGCCGCCGCGTCTCCGCCCGGACTTGGCGCGTCGCAGCTCCCGTACGGCGGAGAGCCCCGGGCCGCTGCCGCGCTGGGCTCCTTTGTGGTGAGCAGAACCCGTCCGGAACCGCCGGAGAGGGAGGGATGGAGGATGGAGAGAGACAGAGAGAGAGAGAGTAAGAGAGAGAGAGAGACGCGCCCGATGCGTAAAGGCGCAGCCGCCCTCAAACTTTAGTCTTTATTCGTTATTAGATGAGGCATCAGAGCGACATTTTTGGTGTTTGTTTAGGGGTTAAATCAGTCTAAATAACAAACAAAGTTCAGAGCGGTTTCCAAAAGCTTCTTCCAAGTGGACGTGTGTATATATGTGTTTAAATTGCTTGATGAGATATTCATGTTTGAGTGAAGAATAACTGCCGAAACTATCGCAAGTTTTCATTTTCTATCACTGCCAAATTTGGGAAAATCATTCTCTTTAACAATTTTGTTACATTCTGTAAATTGATTTTGAGTTTGTCAATTAATATAACGAAATTAGTTTACCCCAAAATAAAACTTAATGGAAAGAAATAAATGTAGTTAATCAACCTGTATAGAAATAAAGCTGTGAATCAGATATTTGCTCTTAAGGCGAAGCGGTCGCGTCACTCTATTTCCTCCTCACGCGGGTTGAGTCCTTCCGTAAGGTGCGTTTTCAATTTTATGTCTCATTAGATTAGTTAAATTGATTATTAATGTGTTAATTTATGTTCGTAGATATCCGACTCGATTGTTTGGAATAATGATTAGAAGCGTCTTTAAATATTTCTCGAGGAACACTTCAAAATATTTAAGACAGGTTTACTTTTTTTGACTGGTGTTGGTCCTCTTTTCTAATTTCCCTTTGCAACATTTGCCGCTCATGTCACCCTCTGATCCCTCAGAGTGTAAACTGAGGACCTGCTGTTGTTCTTGTTGATGTTTTCCTCGGCCTCGTCCCTGTCTTCGCTGACCCTGCTCTCCTTCTTTGCAGACCTCGGCTTTCGACCCTTCTTCGTCCGTGGGCGGCTCTCTGGACTTCCACGCTCTTGGCGCGTTGGCGCCGTACCCTTACGGCGAGGCGAGCTACAGGAAGAACGCCACGCGGGACGCCACGGCCACGCTGAAGGCCTGGCTGAGCGAGCACCGCAAGAACCCCTACCCCACCAAGGGCGAGAAGATCATGCTGGCCATCATCACCAAGATGACCCTCACGCAGGTCTCCACCTGGTTCGCCAACGCGCGGCGCCGCCTTAAGAAGGAGAACAAGATGACGTGGACGCCCAGGAACCGCAGCGAGGACGAGGAGGACGAGGACAACATCGACCTGGAGAGGACAGACGAGGATGAGGAGCCGCCCAAGGCCCGGGAGGGCCAGCCCGATGAGTGTGAGTGTGTGTGTGTGTGTGTGTGTATGAGTGTGTGTGTGTGCCCGTGTCTGTGTCTGTGTGTGTGTGTGTTTGCGTTTGCGTGCGTGTCTGTATGTGTGTGTGTGCGTGTGCGTGCGCGTCTGTGTGTATGTGTTTGTGTGTGTGTGTGTGTGTCTGTGTGTGTGTGTGCGTGCGCGTCTGTGTGTATGTGTTTGTGTGTGTGTGTGTGTGTCTGTGTGTGTGTCTGCGTGCATCTGTTTTTGTCTGTGTGAGTGTGTCTGTTTCTGTGTGTGTGTGTGTGTGTGTGTGTGTGTGAGAAAGTCAAGTTTTTGTCTGTGTTTGCATGTTTGTCTGTGTGTATGTGTCTGTGTGTGTGAGTGTGCGTCTGTCTGTGCCTCTGTGTGTGTGTCTGCGTGCATATGTTTGTGTCTGTGTGAGTGTGTTTGCTTCTGTGTGTGTGTGTGTGTGTGTGTGTGAGTGTGAAAGTCAAGTTTTCACTTGTATGTGTGTGTAGAGGGTGTGTGTATGTGTGGGGGGGTGTTTGTGCATGTTCACCTGTGTGTGTCAGTGAATGTGTGTCTGTTTCTGTGCAGGTACGTGTGTGTGTGTGCGTCTGTGTGTGAAAGTCAAGTTTTCACCTCCATGTGTGTGTGTTTAAACACTCACACAGCAAACTGCTCCTTTAATCAACACCTTCACTCTGTGTGTGTGTGTGTGTTTGTGTGTGTGTGCGTGAGTGTGTGTGTCTCAACCTGTGTGTGTGACCCGCTCTGCTCTCCTGTCTACAGTCTCAGCAGGAGGGAGTTCGTGTGGTCTCCGTCTTGACGACAGCACGGGGGGCAACATGGATCCGGCCCAGGAGGGGGCGGAGCCAGACAGTCAGGACCCGCCCATAACCACGCCCCTCATGATTGGCAGTGACGGCGGAGCGACGTCGCCCCTGAAAGTCCAGCTGGAGTTCCGCGGCTCAGAGCCGCCGGCGTGTAAGAGCAGGGAAGACTCCGCCCTGTCCGTCACCGCCCCCAAACCCAAACTGTGGTCCCTGGCTGAGCTGGCCACCTCCTCTGACTCCGCCCACGTCTCCGCACCCACCACGCCGCGGAGCCCCTTCCCCCTGGGCGCGGCCCTGTCCAGACACCTATACTACCCCGCCCATTTCCTCCCTGCCTACTCCGGCTACGCCACTTTGGGGCCCTTGCACGCCGGCCCCGCCTCCAACATGGCCTCCGTCTCGCCGCTAAACGGATTACAGCAGACTGTGCTGCGGAACCACAACCCGACCCACCATAGGGAGCCTGTGAGCATGGACTGAGGTCAAAGGTCACACCAGCTTTGGACTCGGGGTGGGGGGTAGGGGTCGGCCACTTTTCTATGTTGCTCAGCTGTGAACTGTAGTAACACACGTCCTCATTAAAAATAGATTTATTATGACACAGACGCAAAGCTCCGCCCACTCTGACCCCGTCAAACTGTTCAATTGATCAAACTGTCAATCGGACCACAAACTGCTGCGGTCAGGCTGTGTTTTGAAGGGAAAGTGGGATGGCGGGCGTGTTTTTTGTACAGGAGCTGCAGCTCGTTGCCCAGCTCGGCCGAGAACAAAAGCAAAAAAGGCAAATGAGAGATTAAATATATCAACTTTATCCACACTGTTCAGCTGATTCAATTTATTTATGAAGCTAAAAAGGTCAACGTCCCAATGTTAGATTTCTGTGTTTCTCTGGTCTCTGCTAGTGTGAAGAGTGTATGTGTATGTGTGTGTGTGTGTGTGTGTGTGTGTGTGTGGGAAGGGGGTGACGGTATATTTAGTGTGTGTGTGTGTGTTTTCATTGTGTGGAAGTCAATGTTTGGATGTGTGTGCTCTTCATGTCCCTGTAGCTTTGCTTGCGCTTGTGTATGTGTGTGTGTGTGTTTGTGTGAATTGCAGTGTGTGTGACAGGCAGGGCGGCCCTCCATGATGGTTCAGGTTCTGGTTCTACACCTCCAGTTGTCTGAGTCCTCTAGGGGGCGCAGTGACGTGCTGGTAGCACGCTCAGCCGTGTGCACTACTCTCTGCCAAGAGTGTGTGTGAGTGAGGGAGTGTGTGCGAGTCACTGAATGGATCACAGCTGATTCCTGATGAAGTCCCACACCCACCAAGAAGCATTTGTGACTGCTACCGCACACCTCCTCAATCTCCATGTTTACATCATTCTACCCAGCCAATATCTCTTCTATGCGATCTATATCTATACCTGTGAGGAATAATGGATTTGAAAAGGCCTTTGTGACTTTTATTCGGTATTACTTAGTAGTAGTAGTAGTGATGGTAGTTACGATTCTGATAGCTATGAGCTCTCAGGAACATGTGATGATGAGGAGGACGATGTCAACGACAGGGACGATGTCAACGTCAGGGACGACGACTCCCCCTACACTTCAGGGTGAAACAAGACGGAGGGTGTGTTTGCGTGGTGTGTTTGATCACACCCAAAAAGAGCAAGAGGGTTCTCCGTGCATCTGTGTGTGAGTGTGTGTGTGTGAGAGAGAGAGTGTGTGAAGGGTCTATGAGAAACATTTACTGTAAACTGGAGCTGTCAGGCCTCGGACAGCCCGTTTGCCTGCTCACCCTTCCTTTACTACAGGTCACCACTAGATGGCAGAAGATTGATCACCATCATCAATATGTGTGATTCAAAGCCAAAACCCAAGTCAGAGTCAGAACCAGTTGAGGTTTGTGAGGAACGAGGTTTGTGCTCCTCACTCTCACCGCTGCTCGTGACCATCGGACAAGAAATTATGGAAATTGTAAACAATCTGTATTCCACAAAATAATCCTCATTTACGTCTCATTGCGCAGGTGAGGTAAAGCGGAGAGAGGCAGAGCGTGAGAGAGAGGAGACATGAGAGAGAGAGATTAGGGGACTTAGGTGGAGAGCGATGGAGGGAGGACAAGACAGAGAGGGGAATTGAGAAAGGCGGCAGCTCACACGGCCTTGCTTATAGCGACCTCTAGCGTACGAAGACGTCATCAATTCTATTAAAGAGTTCTCTCACAAACACGTTTAGCAATCACAACACATTCCACATTTTGTTGTAGCTTCACCATGACTTTGAAATTATAACCGTGCTTTTATTCCACATGGAGCACACATCAAAAATCACAAATCTACATATATGCGTATTTCTGTGTCAGAAATGTTTCATATGAAAATCTCCTGATTAGAAAACCACCAGTTTATTTTGCTCTGTGCGTGACAGTCTAAGCTTAGCGGGGTCGAGGTTGTTTATCTCTGATCCTTCGCTCATAAAACACGAGCCAAACAGGACCACGTCTCTGCCTGAATAATAAACGAAGGTAAACGTCAGTGATTCTTAGACAGGAGGTGCAAACAAAGCCGGTGCCTCAGCTTCCTCCCGCCGAGACCTTCCTCTCCCTGTGAGTGTGTGTGTGTGTGTCTGTGTGTGTGTGGCAGATGGTGCCATTTGCTTGCAGTCATTCCTCCAGTGACCCTCACTGCTGAATATCACACAGCAGGACATTGCTCCGCCTGTGTGTTACCACCACCGCCACCCTGCAGCACCGACGTCTGCCGCCTCGTCCACAGGAAACATTCATTTAACAAACTCCTCCGAAAGAGTTCACACACCACCGGCTCACAAAATGTTCCTCCCCATGACATACACACGCACACACATTGTTGTTTTGGTCACAAATTATTCCTGGAAAATAAATCCTACGTAATTCTCTCTCTACAATCCAAAATTAACCCTGTTTGAAACCATCAGTCATCACGTAAGTTCCCGAAAAAAAGAAATTTTCCCTCAGTCTTTGACCTCAGCACTTACATAAACAAACAAAACATTAAAAATCAGTGTTCATGCAGTAAACACTCCATTATTTGCATCTAGTTTATGGCCCCTCTGTGTGTGTGTGTGTGTGTGTGTGTGTGTGTATGTGTGTGTGTGGACAGTGTGTGTGCAAGGGGGGCATGCGTGCATCAAAAACACCAGAACGTCGAAACGCTATTGCTGGTGTCGATAACGCCGCTCCAGCTATCGACCGTGAGATGGAGAGGACGAGGGTTGAGAGAGGAGTGTGTGTGTGTGTGTGTTTGTGAGTGTGTGGGACCAGGGGAGCAAATCTGTCTGTTTTGGAGTGTTCGGGTCTCGGCGCCATTTGATGAAGATGAAGCGAAGTGTGAGAAATCAATAACCGGCTCGATTCGTCCCTCGGAGACGTTGGACGGCTCGGTCCCCAGCGAGCCGCGGGGCTCCTCCTCCTCCACCAGGGCCGGACTCCCCCCGGAGGAGCCCGGGTCCATTTCAGTCAAGCCAGGGAGCCGCAATCCGACGCCGCAAACGAAAACAAAGCAATAAAGGAGGGGAGCGGAGGAGGGGAGAGCTGGAGCGGGTCCAAGCGTTGAGAAATATGAATTGGAAAGCGATTGTGCTCCATCCCGCCGCAAATGAGGCGAAACCTCTAAATTACCGCGTCCAAATAGGGTCCAATCGGGACGGGCGCTTACCCGCGGATACCAACGCTCGGCCTCTAATCGCTCCGTCATCGCCGCTTTCGTCAGACCTCATCGGTCTTCTGGTGCGGAGCGAAAGGCGAGGGAGACTGACGGGAAGAATGGAGGTTCATTAAGGCCCCCCTCACACACACACACACACACAAACACACACACACACACACACACACACACACACACACTCACACACCTCCCCCAACCTCCAACCTTTCCAACGAATATCTGTCTTGAGCAAAGAGGCTCATTTTGATTTAGCGTTCCTCACGCCAAAACAACATGGAGCCTTCTTAATTCATGGAG
>OMPJ01040798.1:0-17104 GCA_900312935.1 Carapus acus
ACAGGGGCCGGAGGGGAGAAGATCCTCCTGGGCTCCTTCTCTACCGGGGAGGAAGACTTGGAGACATCCAGTGGACTCACTGAAAACACACACACACACACATACATATAATATAGTGTTATCTTCTACGGCACTCCACAGGACTCACTCAGGAACCCGGTGGACAAAGCCTCAGAAAAAACATTGATGTAACATTGTGGATCTTTTGATAAAACAATGTTTGCAATCCTGTGATACAGAACATTTTCTGCACATTTTATGATATATGTGCTTACACATGGTCTAAAGTACAGTGCATGACCAGCGATATCGTACCAAATGTGTATCAAAGCGGCGCGGACGGTGTATAGCGGATACAGCTGCTACTACTACTACAACTCCCAGAATGCTTTGCCAGCGAGTTTGCGCAATAGCCGAGGCCGCCGCCGCGCGCCCCCCGCTCTCCTGTTGACAATCATTAGCATCAATGCTAGTAGTCACCTCGGACAAACTTTACCCAACCTCCCCTTGAATGTCCACACGAAAGTTGCTAAACAGGAGCCCTAAGACAGGTGGGGGGCAGATTATCTGTTAACCAATTGTAAAGGACAGACCACGGCTGCAACGACAGAGAGTAACACACGAAGACTTTTAACAAAAAACGATGTACGCAGCGCCGAGTTTACCCGGGGATTTACTGACTTTGAAGCCCGCAAATGCAGATTAGAACTGGTCAGTTATTCTTTAGCGGTTGACGTGGAAAGCGTGCCGACCTCCACCTGGACCTGATTGAGGTGCAGCGACACGCAGGGTGTGACTGTGGGTTGGTACCTTGGTGTAGCGGTGGGCGGATCGATCAAAAATATCGATTATTATCGATACAAAGCGGGGTCGGGGTCTGATCGATACCACCCTGGTGAGATCGATTCCTCGAACTATATACTTCATGAAATTAAAAAAACTGACATCAAAATTGCAGTCAGCCCCGGTAAAAATTATTGTTAAAATGAAAATTTTCTTGGCTAGTATTGAAGATGTTGAATTGTGTTTGAAAGGCAACTGACGAGATTGCGAGAAAATGCCCTATTGTATATAGGGCATTTTGGGATTTGAAGTCCATCGTCTAGCCGAAGGGGGGACGCGAACCCCCGGATGAGGGTACTTAGGGTATCATTATGAATGATTTTACATTTGGTGTCAATTGCGCGGCCCTATGTATATACAATACAAAAGTTACAATAAAAAAATATATAAAAAACATTTACATGTAAAATCAATATAAATAAGTACAAAATATAAATCATACGTCTATATATTAAATATATATACATAAATATAGATTATTAATACATCTAATATAATATTTTGTAAAAATTATGTAAAATATAACATTTTATATGCACACATTTTTAAAGAAAATAAAGTATCATTTCATGTATGATGTTAACACAGAATGTGCATAATACGTATTCTATTTATTTATTTATTTATGTTTGTTTATTGTTTATTATATATTTACAAATAAAAAATATACGTGAGAAATATATTGCAACATATCTATTATATCTGTATTCATATGTTCTTCAATTTATACATGCAATTATATTTTATTATATTTTCAACAAAAATTACATTTACAACTTATATCTATAAGTATTATCTCATTTATATTTTCATGTTATCTACAAATGTAATTGGCGCGATACAAATTAAATTGAATTGAATTGAATATAGCACTTAATGTGCAGTGATGTACTGGAAACTGACATCAACATCAAAATTGCAGCGAACCCGGCTTCGTGTTGCAGTAGCAGATATTGTCCACATGGTGGAGACAACAGCTGCAATCATCCTCAGAGCCTGATGGGACAGACGCTCCACATCTGCTGCTGTCCAGAGGACAGAGTGCACCAAACACCAGCGTGAAGTTTGACCGGGTTCCTTACAGCTTGTCTGAATGAACCCCCTTATAACTTAGAGTCACCTGTTTGACTCCAGTGCCGAGCACCACACACACTCGTGTGTGTTCTCACCTTTGCTGGGGGACTCGGGGGACTTGCTGAGGAACGATGGCAGTGAGGATTTCCTCTCCTGATCCTCCTGATGATGCACAAAGATGTTTCAGACTCAAAGCAAAGACTAAACTAAGACACACACACACATAAACATGTACACACACACACATGCACACACCTTTTTGGCTGTGATTTCATCTAGTGAGTTCTCCTTGTAGATCCTCTGCTTCTGTTTGGCCACCGAGATCCAGCTGGGAGAGTCGGAGCCTCCAGAAAGCCCTCGAGAAGCAGCCACGTCTGGGTGACACAGGGACGGGGTGAGTGTGTGTTTGTTTGTTTGTGTGTGTTTGTCCATGCCTGTGTGCACACAGACCTGCTATGTGTACGTCAGGTTTCTTGGGCACGACTGGCTTGATGCTGATTGGCTGATTTGCGGGGGGCTTTGCACTGATTGGTTGCTGGGCGTCAACTTTGGCATTGATTGGATGAGTGGGCGGCCTGTGGGCAGCCTGATTGGATAGAGAAAGGCCGTGTGGATGGAGATAAACAAAGACGGAAAGGTTGGTATCCACAAACAACAATAAACAAAAGTGAAATGCGTCACTGACAGGAGCCAAACCATCTCCCACCTCTGCGTTCTCCTCCTCCGAGCTGTAGCGCCGAAGAGCCGACGTCTTCCTCAGTCGTACCCCAAAGGGATTGTCGGTGTTCCCCTCCGACTGCAGGGCGCCCCCTGCAGACAGAAATTGGAAAGGTGGGCCTGCAATCCAGGCTGCGCTCACACGCTGGAGAAGCTGAGGTCTTTTACCTTCTGTGGAGGCAGCAGCTGGTTTGGCCCCAGAAGCTGCAGGGAACCTGGGTCCACCTGGACTGGAGGCCACCTCGGTCTTGGCGGGGGTCGGTGGGTCGGTCCGTGTCTCCTCCAGTGGGGTGGTCACCTCAGTGACGGGTGGAGACGGAGGAGGGATTGAGTGGACTTGAGGTGCGGGGGAGGTGGGCGAGCGAGGAGGAAGGTCGTCTCCAGAGGAGAAGGACCTCTGCCAGGCGGGCGTGATGGTGAAGCGGACTTGGTCCTGCTCTGAGGGACTCGGCTGCTGGATCTGGGCTGGTTCCTCCATTTTAGCGCCTTCTTGCGCCTCTGCTGGAGTCGCTTGTTCTTGTTCTTCATCTACAGTTATGTCTGGTTCCTCACCAGGTTCCTCCTGGACCACCGGTTCCTCTGCTGGGTTCTGGATGCTGGGCTCCTCCTCCTTCTCCTCCACGCCGGTGTCCGCAGTGCTGGGTGGCAGCTCGAAGGCTGCTCTGACCTTCTCCAGGCTGGGGGACACCAGGTTGATGTGGAGCGTGGAGGTGCTGGTCCTCCTGGGTCGGCCCTCCTCGCCCTGGTCCTGGGCCGGAGACCCCGGGGGCGATGAAGGGGACGTCGGCACGCTCACACACTCCGTCGTCTGCTCCTGGTCTGGCTGGTCCTGGTGGAATAACTCCACTCCACATGCTCCTGATGACTCTTCGTCGGCCTGGAGCATGGCTGGTGGGCTGGTGTCCACATCTCTAGGACCTTCAGCGTGGAGCTCCATGTCCTCCTCTTTGTCCTCCTCATCCTCACACTCCTGGACGGCAGTCTGGCCTTCTGTAGAGGCAGCCGGGTGGCTGAGGGGCTCAGCTGGGATCTGGGGTTCTTCATCTAATCCCTCACGCTCTTCATCCTCCTCCTCCACCTTCTGATCTGCAGCCTCATCGGCGAGCTCCTCTTCTATCTCTCTCTCTTCCTCCTCTGCTTCCTCTTTCTCCCCCTCATCCTCTGCTACCTCCGCCATCTCCCCCTCTTCCTCTCCCACCTCCTCCTGCTTCTCCTCATTCACTCCTGGTGTTTCCTCCACATCTGCCTCCACCTCTTCCTCCTCCTCCTCTTCCTCCTTCACCTCCTCTCCCTCAGCCACTTCATCCCGGTCTGTTAGGGGAACATGCTGGATTTGCTCTTCGTCTTTGACCTCCTCCAAGCCCTGATTCTCTTCCTCATCTTGCTGTACAACAAGTTCTTCTTCCTCCTCTTTGTCTTTTTCATGTACAACCTCCTGCTCCTCCTCCTCCTCCTCCTCAGCAGCTTCACAGGCAGGCGTGGCCTTGTTCAGGTCACTCTCAAGCTCTTCCTCCTCGGTGGACACACTAGAGACATTCTGAGGACTGACTTGCTCGTCTGATTCGTCCTCTTCCTCTCTCTCCACCTCTTCTTCCTCTCTCTCCACCTCTCCTTCTTCTTGGTCCTTTTCCACCAGCTCCTTTTCCACCAGGTCCTTTTCCACCAGGTCCTCCTCCTCTGTCTCCATCACTTCCTCCTCCGTCCTCATGTCCAGGACGACACCTTCAGTCTCCACGGCGAGGGACAGCGGCGTCTTCAGGGAGTTCAGCACCTCCTCCAGGAAGGAGCTCTCCTCCTCCGGCTCATTATCTTCTGCAGGAGCCAGGATTTCTTCTTCTTCCTCCTCCTCCTCCTCTTCCTCTTCGTCCTCTCCTCCTTTTACCCCCTCCTCTTCTTTTAGGGCTTGTGCCACTGATTCTTCCTCAAGTTTGTTCTCATCAGATCCGTAAGTGGTGCCTGGAGGGTCCAGCAGGTACTCTCTCTCACCAGCAGGGGGCTCCGGAGTGTTTCTAGATATGGAGACCAACAAAGGTTAACAAAGGTCAACTTCACAGCATCGGGCAGACTGAGGAGGACCAACCTGGGGGTCTGCAAGCGGGAGGAGCTGGAGCTGGTCCTGGAGGAGGCCAGAGGCTCAGCGTCTGAGGACACGGCTGAGTCTGGAGGAGCTTCTTCTCCAAGCTCAGGCTCGTTCTCCTCTTCCTCCCGTCGTTCCTGTCCCTCCTCCTCCTCCTGCTCTTCCTCACTCTCCTTCCTATCGCTCATCAGAGTTGGTCTGGACAGCTGTGGTGGCTCCGCATCCTCTCTCGCCACCCCCTCTTCCTCCTCCTCTTCCTCCTTCTCCTCTTCCTCCTCCTCCGTCTTTCCTTGCAGCCGATCATCTGGAGCACAGACAGGAAGACACATGTCAGATCTCCGGCCTGATGAGACGCGTGGAGTCGTGACTTGGAGCGGATGGGGAGACGGTCCTGACCTCCAGCGTCCTCTGGCTCTGTCCTCTCCTCTGACGTCTCCAGCGTGGACAGGATGGAGTCTCCCTCTGTCCGTCCCTCCAGCCTCTGCGTCAACACAGACATACGCAGACCGATCTGAGTCCTCCGGGACAGAGGGCCAAATGTGTGTGTGTGTGTGTGTGTGTGTGTGTGTGTGTGTGTGTGTCTTACACTGGTGGGCTTCCTCTTGTTGCAGGCTTTGTGTCTCAGGCCCAGTTTGTGTTTGGCGGCCGAGTTGTCCAGGCAGCTGAAGGGACTGGCCGGCTGGCTGAAGTCCCCCGGAGCGGCCACCAGGGGGCACACCGCTCTGCCGGGAGCCTCGCAGGAGACCTGGACACACACAGAGGAGAGAAGAAGTCTGACCTGGAGTCACGGGAGGAGATGTGAGGCCTGGCGGCCCTGTTGTTTGCTCTTTTGATATGTTGATGAGATTAATTAACTGGGTCAGCTGATTGCGACAAACAGCTGTTGTGGGAAGGAGAGGGCAAACTGAAGGGAGAGCGGGAGGAGGGAGGAAAGGAGGGAGGGGTGTCCAGCTGTCCAAACACAGCGTCCTTATCTCCAGCAAGGTCTCCGTCCTCTGTCCCGTCCTCTTTCATTTCCCCTCTTCTCCCGCGACAGGTTTATTTTGAATTCTGTGTTTTTCTTTCTAACACCAGCACGACGGAGTGATCAGCAAAGTGACACACTCCTGACGCGAGTGTGTGTACGTGTGTGTGCGTGTGTGTGTGTATGTAGGAATCAGTCATGAGCACAAAGAGGGAGAACTCCACGATCTGAATAAAAATAAAAGCAATGAAGAAAAAATGGTGACGAGAGATCTTCCCAAAGGCGAGACAGCACGGGGAGAGAGGTCAACCGGCCAGCACACACACGTGGCGCACACACACACACACACACACACCGCCTCAGATATCACACACACAGCACATGACAGCAATTCACTGTGTGACAAATGCGTTCACTGTTTGTGATGGACCAAAGATAAAGAAGTGCCAGAGATTTAAGGAGAGAAACAAAGACCGCTGTGTCTTCTTGGTGTGTTTGCAGAGGAACAGAAGAATCTCTCTCTCTCTTTCTCTCCCTCTCTCTCTCTCTCAGTCCTGTACTTGACTCAGCAGTCCAGGAGGTGATGTGTCATTGAGCTCCAGGTTACCATGGTAACCAGCAAGCAGCCACTCCAGCAGGCGAGCAGAAATGCGTGAGGCAGCCACGAGTTGAGGCGGCACGGCTGTGAAATCCAATTTAAACCAAACAACAAACACGTTGTGACGCCATTAGGGGCTTTTTGGTCGGAGGAGAAAGAGCGTGCGTGTGTGTTTGTGTGTGTGATCTCCGTGGGTTTGGTGGTTATTCTGAGTGTGGCCTGCCTCTCCCACTTTGCTGAGTGAGCTGTCTTGCCCTCAGCGTCGCCTGTCAGGCCAAACGGGCCTGCAGAGGGTTTGAGAAAATTCTCTTATCGCAGACCGGCACAGTCCATCCGCGGGCCTGAGCGAGTCGTGACGCCGCCACGAGCAGCTTCGGTCACATGGCCCGCTGACGGTGACACACACACACACACACACAAGCCAGGAGGAAGGGAAACAGAGGGACTGTTCACACACACACTCCGTCCCTGGTAAATGACGGCAGTAATCCTTCAGGCAGCGTGAGTGAGTCCCAGCGCTCACGCAAGCAGCTGCACTCAGGAGCCTTTTCTTCGCAGTGGTGACGAGCGAGAGAGTTTGAGTGTGAGTGTGTGTGTGAGTGTGTGTGTGTGAGGCCAAAGAGAGTGAGAGAAACAGAGAAAAAAGAGAGTGTGATGGAGGGTTACGCTGACCAGGACACACTTTGATGAGAACATGGGAACACTCAGGTGCTGGACTGAATCCAGGCATGAGCCACAGGTGTGTGAGTGTGTGTGTGTGTGTGTGTGTTCACCTGTTCTCCCTCACTGTCTGTTCCCTCCAGACTGATGCTGCTGTTCCTCTGGGCCTGATTCTGAGGAGGAGCGAGAGGAGACACCGCATGATGACGTCCGCATCATCGTGTGTCTGCGCGTGTGTGTGTGAAGCGAGCGTGACTCACCTGGGCTGCGTGAAGCGCTGATTCGTGCGGACTGCAGGGCAGACCGTCGTCGTCCGACATGGTCCCGGCGTCTTCCGTCTTCTTCACGCACATGAGGGAGGGCGGGGAGCCCAGACGGATGGCCTGCTTCAGCTGCAGCTGCACAGCGGGGACAAAAGAGAGAAAAATGTAATTAAAAAGTGCGTACGTGTGTACGTGTGTGTGTGAGATTGTTATGATGAAGTGCTTCCATGTTCCTGACTCCCCATGTCCACAACATTATTAACAGAAAATGACTTATGTGCACCGTCAGCCAGCATTCCAGACTGTTTGTGTGTGTGAGAGAGTGTGCGAGTGTGTGTGTGCGTGTGTGTTATCACAGAAAGTCAAACTAACGGACTCCTTATCTGTCCGTTAGGAGTTTCCTGCTAACAGCCACTGAGGGACTCATTTACCAGGTGCAGAGCAAACACAGGACAGTGCAGCTTTTCAGACTGAGGGCTCACACACTCACACACACTCACACACACTCACACACGTGGCCCGTCGGAGGAGACAGCGGTCCGTGTCTCTCTCCTCTCTCTTCACTCCATCCAGTGGATGAATGTCTGTCTGACGGTTTGACTCCAGGTCGGTGGTCCCGTGTTAGCATAGCCGCTTAGCGCTGCGATGGCTGTTTGCTCCTGTCTGTTATTGTGGTGTGACAGTTTGGTTCCATTTGACCTCTGGCAGTGACAAACACACACACACGCGCACACAGACACACACACACACACACACACCGAGTCTGCCCATCTGAGCTGTCTGTCAAATTTAACACATCAAAAACACAAGTCCAGGCCTGAGTCCTGCTGCGTGTCACAGCAGCGTCTAAATATAAACCAGCCAAGCTAGCCGCCTAAAGCTCTCTCTCTCTTTCATTCTCTCTCTCCCTTTCCCTCTCATTCTGTCAATTCCACGCCTGACACGCACGGCTCACAGCCGCGCGGGCTCATCGACATTCCCAACATGTGCTAACAGCGGCGTTGCGATGCGGCGTGTCATTAATCCCCGCGGCCAAATCCTATTTCCTCTCGCTGGCTCCACACGGAGGTCAGAGGTCACGCTAAGCTGCAGACAAGGCTCTCAGCCACCATGCAGACGGCAGGATGCTGCACACGGGGACTTAATGCCACATCCTGAGCTCCAGGAACAATGGCTCAAAATACAACTCTGAGCGTGTGTGTGTGTGTGTGTGTACCTGCAGAGATTTGACTTTGCCATGGATGCTGTCCTGGGACGCCCCCAGAGCCTCGTTGGTCTCGGAGGAGTCGGAGACGAAGACGGAGTCATGTGACAAGGCTTTGCTGCCCAGGCTGACCTTTGACCTTTGCAGACAGGACACACAGGGGAGGGACGTCAGGTCTGAGCGCTCACGCAACCCAGGGCCACGCAGGGGACAGGTCAGCGGGGCAAAGGTGGGCAAATCCCCCAACGTTGCGTCAGAGGCAGAGCCGGCCGAGCTACTGGGAGGGAGTGCTGTATTTTCTGGAGTATAAGTCGCACCTTTCTCACAGTTTGGCTTGGGGCGCGACTTATACTCAGAAGCGACACGCATGTGAAATGATCAAAATACATAAATTCACATGTTTGCTGTTGTCAACCGCACGATGGCACTCTAGGCTTGTGTACCAGTATCTACTCCTCCTGTGCTGCCAAAATTTCAACATTACAGTAATTTACGGTAATTATTGTAATCTAAGCGGCTCCTCATTTACCTCCGTAGGTGGCAGAGTTGTTCAGAAAGGACACAGAAGATGAAGAATCAATGGATTTAGTGGTTTGGAGTGAGATGGGGGTCCATTCCATCGTTATTATTACAACTTGCCTTTCAAGATGAAATGTCTGTTCTTGGCTGAAGATTTTGTAGAATAAATTTCCCCAAAAAATGCAACTTACTGAATGAAAGTTTTTCTCTCTGTTATGTAACATTTTCTGACTGGTGCGACTTATACTCTGGAGCCATTTATACCTCCAAAAAATACAGTAGCCTCTTAAGCTGCGGCTGACTGGTAGTTTGTGTTAGTTAACGTGTAACCAGGCTGAACTCTCAGCACCAAAAGACCGAAACTGGAGCACACGTGACCTGTGCCCACCAATGGGGGACCAGGCGAGAAGTGGTAACGCTTAGAAAAACACAGGAAGTCAGGGGTGTCCGCAGGAAGTAGAGAGGAAGACAGGAAGACAGGAAGACAGGCGGCCTGGCCAAGGTGAACGTAGAGGAAGAGGAAGAGGAGGAGGAGGAGGAGGTGGACGTCAACATCAGACCTTCCTCACCAACATGTGGAGTTAAAGGGAGAGCAGTGTGTGTTCCTGGGGGTCCAACTGACATGTTGCCTTTTATCATTCAAGCGTTATGAGTCCAGATTTCCTTTTTACTCGCCTACTGTGGACCAAATAGCTTGTTAGAAGTTTTATGGGGGGAAAGAAAAGTGAGAGAAATATACAGTTGATAAATAAAAACTGGGCAGACTGGATTTGGAGTGTAAAATTGAATAGTTTTCCTCACAGTATCGTAAAAACATCATGCTGGGCCACTATGTGTGTGTGTGTGTGTGTTCTGTGTGTGTGTGTCTGATCCTACCCAGAGCCTTTCTCCTTCTCGGATCGAGTGAGTGTGTTGTTCTCTGACGTCTTGCTGACGTTCTCGCTGGATTGGCTAGCTTTAAGCCCCGCCTCTCCGCCTGGGGTCGCCGCCTCCTTCCTCTTCTTCCTGGCGAAGAATTTTTTTAACGTCTGGAACTTTGACTTCTTCTTTCCTGAGGACACAGAACGCAAAAAATATCTTCACATTGCTGAGGATCATGTCAAGTCTAAAATATACTAGGAGCTCTGTGACCTCTGACCTCCACATCGATCAGCTGTTTTAAGTAGGTCCTGTGGCAAAAAACCACACACACACTCATACACACACACAGATGGGCCTCTGTGCTTGTAAACAATCCCCCCCATCCCTCACCCCTACGCACACACACATACACACACACAGGGCGCACGGCTCCATTAGCACCACTGTGGAAAACTCAACAAGTCTTTTTATGGCTGTAAACGGCTCAGCACTCCTGCAGACTCAGAGGCTGGCGTGTTAAATGCGTGTGTTCTGGGGAGTCACATGGGATGCGGTCATTCGCGGTCGTCCACGTTGAACGACTGAGGTTTGGCCTCGGCGGAGGATTAATGTTTAAATCAGAGCTAATGCCTTCCGAGCCAAGAACAGGAGTGGGACCCGCAGCGGCTCCTGGAGCAAGAGTGGGTCAGGCTGGAAAACAGACAGATTGAGCCCGATGAGGAAAAACGAGGCGAGCGGCCGCTGGAGCCGACTGCCCATAAAGAACTCTGCAGACCTGACAACAGAGACCAGGGAGAACAAAAACGAGACGCAATCTGTCTCCCGGCTGGGTTGCCGCGGCAACAGAAATCTTTGTTTCATGTTTGTCCCTCTCCTGTTGAGAGTCCTCAGACATTCTCTCCCTCCATCAAAACACTTTTAGGGACGAGGTGCAAGCAGAGCCGGGAAACGTCTGCTGTCCAAATCTGTTTCCCTGAGGGCCACGCTGCACAGTCGTGGCAACTGTTCAGTCCAAACGTAGCAAAAAACACATCGATTTGATTTTATGGCGTTTTCCGACCTGGATTTCTCATCCCGGGCGGGAATGCTGGGAGTGAATTCTTCCCTCCTTTGTCCGGCCAACAATAGGCGCCGTGTGACTACTATATTTACCTAAAGAGCCTCCAAAAGTTCTCACGGTGACGCATCAGTCCGCCAAGAGAGGAAACACGAGTCTGAGGCGACATTTGGAGGCCCGGCGTGGATTATTTTGGATACAATACACCATTCAGCCAAAGGTCTGACTTCAAGGCGGAGAAAAAAGGCCACGGCCTCAGTGGAAGGTCAGTAAAGCAACTGTGCGCTGATTGTAGGTGTAACGTTTGATAAACGGCCGATAACTTCCCACACGCCACCGGAGTCGCGCTGCAGCGGAGGATTGTGGGAGTTTGTAACAGAGATAACGTCGCTTCAGCTCCTGCAGAGGACATTCTACGTCGTTAACGGACGTGATTTCCCCTTGTCTGCCATGGCCGCCATGTGTTCCCGCCCGCCCTGATCCTCGACCCTCACAGGCGTCGCTCTGACCCCCAAACCGCGTCTTCCTGTTTCCCATCACAGCGGCACTGATGTGGGCCATCCAGCCGTGTGGACAGTGTGTGTGCGTAAGAGTGTGTGTGAGAAAGACACCGATAATGAGACAGAAATTCCAGTACGTCTTAAATTCTTCAGAGCAGAGGCGAGTCGCACGGCTGATTAGATGTTTATACCATAATATCGACCCTTTCCCCACGAAAAAAGAAGAAATAAAAGAAACAGAGAAGTCTGGCTGCAGATACTAAGAGGCTGGGAACCTCATGACTAAGAGGAGAAGACTCCACTTTATCCTCACTCTGGAGAAACATTGCTTATTGCACAGATTTGCTAGATTTTTACTTTTTCTTACACCCCAATCCCCCACAAACTGACCAATCAGAGGCTCTGGTTCTAAAGCAGGGGTGTCACACTCATCTTCACCGAGGGCCACATCAGCATGGCGGTGGCCCCTCAAGGGCCAGATGTCAATGGCAATTTTAAGAAGATATAAATGTAATTTAATGTAAAATGTGACTATTCATGTAGAAATATCTCATGTTAACATGAACATTAACGTTAACACCTGTGACAGTGACAAGATCAACATGCATTTTGGGAGATATAGTTTTTGGCTCAATGCATGTTTAAATGGGGGTGAGCCAATCACTCAAGTACTCAAGGGCCACATTAAAAGGTGCAGAGGGCCGCATTTGGCCCCCGGGCCTTGAGTTTGACACCTGTGTTCTAAAGGGATCCACTCACCTGTGCATTCCTCCGCAGCATCAGCAGGCTCCCGGCTGGCGGACGCGTCTGCGGGTCCCGACGCCATGGCGGCACCCTCGGTGCTGCTGCTGCTGAGGAGAGAGGAAGAACCTGTGAGTCGTCTTCAAAACAAATGTGATGCACTGAAACTACGTTTAAGATCTTCATGCTGCGGTCTGCAAACCAAACGGTAGCAGCTAGCAAGCTGGGAGCCAACCAGGATGCTCCATGCCATGCTCAAGGGCACACATAACTTTCCTCTAATGAATCAAACCAGCAACCTCACAGTCCCAAGGCAGCCTCTTAACTTCCCAAGCTCCGCCCCCTCCCCGCCACACCGCCTCACATGGCACAGAGAGGAGCCGCGCATAGCCGTGGCATGTGTGCATCCCAGCTGTGCGTCTCCATTAGCGACGTGTCCGCGCAGCTCCAGTCAGGCGTGTTTACAGAGAGAGCGCCGCACGTTATGGAAACAGGCGGAACGTTCCAGCAGCTTTGTTGACGTTCTGAGGGCATTTCGTCAGGATGGCCTCACATAGCTGCCAGATATCTGCACCGCCGCCGCCGCCTCAGCCTGCATGTGAGGCGCTAGCACACTCATACCTTCAGTTTATCAGCTGATATTACTGTGAATGTCCTGTCATGGCTGCTGAGAGACGGGACATTCACCTCATCAATTTCCTGTTTCTGCGGCACGAGGACGCACGCAGACGCACATGCACACACAGGTGTCCCCGATCACGTCTGGATACTTTGACGGTTTTAATAACATCTCCGTGACGCCGGTTCGCAGAGCAAACAATCAGATGTGCTGCAGCTGATTGTCTGTCTCACCATAACAGGAAATGATGGAGCTGATACATCAGTAGGAACCGAGCAGGAAGGAGGAACCCGCCAGTGCCCCGCGGGACCAGAAGCAACGAGACGGGCGCTGAAACCTCAGTCGGGTTAGTTCGGAGGCCTGCTGCAAAGCAGCCGCTTGTCTGAGTACAATAAGTCGACTGTTTCTACATGCGGGCTGATTTCTTTTTAATGACCTCTTGTTAGAGGCTCGATGGGCGCTGGAGAATTTGAGGTTCTTTCATAATTTCTGCATCATCTAAGCTCTGTGCCCTCAGAGTGACTGACATGCTAACTAACCCTTAACCTTCAACCCTAACCCCGACCGAGCCAGCTGCCCACGGCGACATCCTCTGTTCCATATCGGAGAGGGGTGACCAGGATGGAGAGGAGGAGGAGAAGGAGAGACGAGTTAGGGCTCCATAAATACAGAGAGGGAGAGAGCAAAGCCGAGGGGAGAAGACCAGAGGGAGGACAAACACTCTGAGGAGGGTCGGAGGGGCGGGAGGGAGACAGAGGTTGTGGGAAAGAATGACGAGAAGGGAAAGAAGGGTCAGTTAGATCAGCAGACAAATATTAGAGAGAAGAGACGAGAAGGAAAGCAGACGTGTGGGTGGAGGGAGGAGGAGGGGGAGCGATTAGCGAGATGAACTCCCAAGCGGAGAAAAGGTCTCCACGACAAATCGCAGATAAATGGTTGAGTCTCCGACAGTAGAATGTCAACAGCTGGAGGCACCAGCGACCTGCCTGTTACCCCGGCAATCCCCCACCCACACCCCTCCACCCCACACTCACACACTGGCCCGGCCACGTTCAGCCTCTCATTACAGAGCCGGAGGGCCCCGGCGACGCCTCCGCACGTGGGCCGCCACCGCCGCCGCCCCACGACCCGCTTTAGCCGCTGAACTCCTCCATCCGCTGCCCTTTCATGTGAGGCTAAAATAAAAGCCTGCGTGCTCGCAGCAGCTGAGCGGGCGCCGTGCGGCGGCTCAGGATTGATGCCGAAACCCAAAGCCTCAACCTCTGCTGGGAGGGGGGACGGAGGGATGGAGGGATGGATGGCCAGGCGGGCGGAGAAAAAGCGAGAAGAAACATGAAAGAGAGGAATTCCTCCAGCGGCTGAAATGATACGCTAGGCTGAGGCGGGTCGGAGCGCCGGGTCCGGATATAGGCCCAGACGGAGCGGGCGTACAAGCGGATGAATGCAGCACTCAAGTCTGAAACACACACACAAACACGAACATTTGGTGGAAAGTCTGGAGCATTTGTCTCCTTTTGCCATCGACAAAGCAGCGGCAGTTCCTCCAGGCCACATCTGGACCTTTGTGCCACGAGACGGGTAAATATCTGACATACTTTTGCTCGGCGGGGACAGTGTGGTTACGAGACTGGCTCACGTTTGAAGGTCCCAGTCTGACCTTCATCTGACTGGGACCTGTCAGGTAAGGGGCTCAAACCAATGCCGAGCGAGGGGTGTGTTTAGTTTACAGGTCCATTGGGCAAAACCAGAAACCAGAACCCAGGCAGGCGCAGAGTAAACACAAAGCTCTGACCTCCTTGGACAAAAACAATCCAGTGCCAAGCAAGGTCAAGAACAGGTAGCCAGACGAGAACAGATCCTGAAGATCTGAACCCCAGGAAAACCTAGAACCCAGAGGCCAGAAGGGTCGAAAATAGACAGGCAGACTGGTTCAGAATTAAGTGTGCGCGACAATCCGATAACCTCAGAAACCAACAGACAGAACCTTAAGTGGCATTCAATCAGACCCATTGGCCAACAGGTGCTCAGCCTGATTGGAAGTTGAGTGTGAAACCAGGAGCGGAAGTCCAAAAAAGTACCTGCACCCAGGAAACAGCACAATTAGGCCTTAGCATTGGTCCATAGAGGGCAGTCATCCCACATGGGGGTCCCAACGGATGGGCAGTCCCTCAGACTTCATTTTGACCGCAGACGCGGAAGCAGTTCGGGTTAGAGTTGGGTTTGGGTCGGGGTTAAGTGCGTTACACATTAACCCAGCCTGAGCTGCGGGAAATACCCGCCAGTCAACGACTCAAAGTGTCCTCTGTCTCCCTCAGAGCGGCCTCTTCCTCCTCCTCCTACTCCTCCTCCTCCGTCTCCTTCGTGCTGCCTCGTAAAACGTTATCAGGAGCAACACGTCGGTGAAGCCGTGTGCTCCCGGGACGAACATCCGTCCCTCCTCCGTCCTCCGTCCCTCCTCTGCGTTAAAAGGCTTTTCACGGGCTGCGTTATCGTCCGTCCCGTACGCTCCGCTCCATCTGCGCCAAGCTCCATATTAGGAGACGGAGAGAAACGTAAAGAATGCGAGCAGATAACGCAGCCCCACGCAGTACACTTCCTCATTTCCCTCATCCCCTCGTCCCTCCATCCCTCCCTCCTCCTGCCCCGTGCCCTCGCTCTCCAGATGGACCACTAACAGGAAAATTATTCATTAGATGTTTGTACATTCCGGAGAATTCCATTGTTCGGCCCGGACTCGCGCTGCCAAGCACTCGCTTTTCTAGGAAGAATGGCCCCCGTAAGTGGCAGATAACGACCGGCAGCGCTGCATCAATCACTAAATAAATCCCCACGACGCGGCCGCAGACGTGATTTATCGTAAGTGGGCGACTTCAGAGGCGGGACGGACGCCACGCCACGAGGACGAAGACGCTCGTCTCCCGCGCCAGGCGAAGGAGAGCGGGGACATCCGAGCTCGTTAGCGCACGGGGGAGAAAACCAGGCGACGAGACAAAACCAGACGGGGGGGGCCGAGATTAGTCCAGCTCAGGGACAGGATGGCCTGGCCAGCACCTTAATGGGACTAAGTTTAGTCCACCCGAAAGAGGAAAACACATTCCCAAACCTCCACATTTCGCCCAGTGCCACATTCGATTGGTTACCAACGCTCGCTAAGTTTCGTGGCGCTTTCAGACCCCGACACGCGTCTGCGTGCTGGTTGGGGACGAACGGTCCAACATGTCCGACAAGCACAGAAAACAAGGAGACAAGAGACACCTGGAGGGGGCAGAGTCTCGAAACAGAAGTGAGTTATACCAGAGACAAAGCGGCTTCTGCTTTTTATGCCGTCATTTGAGAAAACGTCTCACGTTTCCTCATTCCATCAGGGTGACGGATTCGATTTGGAACTCGCGACGACTTTGCCTATACACATCCCGAGCCTGAATGTTGGGGGCTGTCCCTGTCCCTGTCCCTGTCCTCTGGGTTCACGTCTCGCGTCTCCTCTCGTCCCGCGTCTCGCGTCTCCTCCTCTCGGTTGAGACGGGGTCTGTGCCCGCAGCAACGAGCCATACAAGGACTCGCAGGAGACACTGACCAAACACTCATCAGTCAGCCCGGGGGGGTCGGCGCTCACACACACACACTTACATAACACAATGCTGGACAAGAGGACACAGCACTTTAGGACCTCTCTGTCTCTACTGCCAGTGTAGTGGCGTAAATCACGGTCGGGCAAAAAACCGCCGCCCGAGCTTGTCCCGCTTTGCGCAACAGCCTGATGTCAAAGGGGGACAGGGGGCGGGGCAAAGGTGAGGCCCAGCAGCTGTGGCGCCCGACCCCAGGTCCGACGTGCTTCTCGTTCCAGCTAGTTTACCGGCTCACATTCCTCTGGATGCCGTTACACACACACACACGGCAGGAAAACACAAATGTGTTGTGTCCGTGATGGTGACACAAGCGCACACAATGCTAAGTCTGAGCTAACAAGCCCAGGCTGTGCCAGTGCGTGTTGTGGTGGGATGGTGAGACCGAAAGTATTACGACAACGAGAGGAGCATCAACGTGCGCACACAACAACACTTCAGCACCGTCATCGCTACACAACGGCCGACACATCGGGACACGAGTAAGATTTATGGACCAACCCTAAAAAAAACACACACATCTGCAATGTTAAGTATCTGACTTAAGCTCTCTCTCTCTCTCTCTCTCTCTCTCACTCCCCATCGTCTCCTCCCTCTCTCTCCCTCACTCACTCTCCCTTCCTCCCCCCCCTCCCTCTATCCTTCCCTTCTCTCTCTCACCCCCTCTCTTTCCCTCTCTCTCTACCTCCCTCCCTCTCTCTCTCTCTCCCCACCCCCCTCCCCCCCTCTCTCCCCCTCTTTCCCTCTCTCTTTCTCTCCTCCTCCTCCTCCCCCCCCCTCCCGC
>OMPJ01040801.1:0-11621 GCA_900312935.1 Carapus acus
GCCGCCGAGTCCCAAGAGGGTGTCGTGTTTCCCTCTTTCCTGGCTGTGGAATCCCTCCTTTCTCTCTCTCTCTCTCTCTCTTTCCTTTCTCTCCTCCTCCCTCGTTTCTTCCTCTGCGGTTTCTACCAGTGCATTTTGTAATTTCAAACAGAAACTCTTCCTAACGACCTGAATAAACCAGAGAGAATGCATTCTACCCACCTGCTGCCTGGCTGCTTCCTGACACACACACCCGCACACACCCGCACACACACACACGCACACACACACACACACACACACACACACACACACACACACACACACACACACACAGAGTTTAAGGACATCTGAGGACACAAAATGCCTTATCAGTCTCAGTGAGTGTGTCTAGTTCAGAACACACACACACACACACAAACACACACATAGCGGTCCAACTCTGGCTTCCTCATGCATGCAGCGCGGCGGAGACTCGTCCTCCTCCGGGGCGGAAATTCACGCACATTTTCACAGGCACGCACACCCGACGCTGGCACGCGTGCTCCCGGATGGTGTGTGCGTTCGCCTGCATTGAAAACACACACACGTACACACACGGATGCGTGGTCGTTCGTCCGTGTCATGTCGTGCGGCGTGTACTCATGCAGAGGAGCCGTGCACACTACACGAGGAGCAGCGGACGGGACTGAGGAAAATCAATAAACATACGTTGTTGCGCACAAACATGCAGCACATGCGAAAATATCTGGAAAATCACGCCTACCCGAGGGAGACAAACCGCTACAAAGACGCTTTTTAATTCAGTGGTGTGTTGTTGGAAATCGGTACAGAGGAACGGCGTGACCACCTGCTCTGTACTGAAGGTGGCGCCGTCGATACAATGACGTTGTGTTGGACGTGAGGTGTCCGGTTCTTCTTTCTCCCACGCAAGCAATTTTGGAGCCGTTTTTGGCCGTGCTGCAATCGACACCTTTGGGCTCGTGACCTTATACATTTTTCTTTTGGGAAGGTTGTGAGGATATGAGAGAGAAGGAGAGAGCGAGAGAGAGGGAGAGAGAGAGAGAAGGACAGTGACAGAGAGAGAGAGAGTGAGAGTGTGTGTGTACCGTGGAGGGCACATATTATATAAACACATATTCATATAAACATTGCTGGTGCAGTGTGTTTGGTCAGCGTGAGATCGTGTGCGTGTATGTGTGTGTGTGTCCGGTGATCAGACTCATGTTGCTGCAAGCACCTGCTCAGGTCGTTACTGTGGTCACACACACACACACACACACACACACACGCATACACACACACGCACACACACACGTGTGCAGGTTTGGCCCAGCCTCCCTGTTCCCACCCAGCCTTTGCGATATTAGCCAGTTAGTTTTCACAAAGAGCGAAAGAATTCCTGCAATGAGCAATCATTTCTAATTAATCTTATTTTTGTTTGTTGTGGGTCTTTCTTTTTTTGTTGCGTGATTTAATTAGTTTTGGCGTCGTGCATTTCTCAAACAAGAGCTCGTGTCTCTTTTCCGCAACGCTCGATGGGAGGAGAGCGTCTCAGACATCTGCAGCCCCGAGCGCGGAACACACAGTTCCCATATTTGGAATAATCACAGACAAGCAGGAGTCTCTTCTCTTCTCTTCTCTTCTCTTCTCTTCTCTTCTCTTCTCTTCTCTTCTCTTCTCTTCTCTCCTCTTCTCTCCTCCTCTCTCGTCCTCTCGCCTCCTCTTTCTCGTCCTCTCCCCTCTTCGCACTGACTGAAGTGACTCACACCCTGCTGAGATGGCAGCTGAAAAAAAAAAGAAGTCGTCACCACGTCGCACTGACAGTGTTTTGATGTGCTGACGGAATCTGCGCCCGGCAGATTTCACGTTTTCTGTGATCGCTTCTCCAAATGAGATGATCTGAAACAGAGATAGTTGGTTTGGACATAAACACAACTCCAGGCTGGTTAAAAAAGGAGTCGGTCTCTGTTTCCTACCAGATGTAACGTGTGAATCACTGCCAAAAGAAATCGACGCACTCATCCAACTGCTTTGAGTGTCGCTGGCGCGGCTGGAAAACTCAGATACCCGGAGATGCACACGCTGATGGCACATGCAAACACACACGCATTTACACACACACACACACACATATACGGCAGATTATTTTTAGACACGTCCTCTGATTTGACACGTACGCAATTATATTTCAAACTGTGAGCTGAGCATTCCTCGGCGTCACCCAGCGTTTCTATCTGTGTATCTGGGCGATCCACCTTATCGACTTATATTCAGAACCTTTTTGGGGGGCCTCGGTGCCGATGTGCCGCCGGTGCCGAGGAGATTAAAGTGTGTCTCGCTGTGAAGACAGTCTATTACGAAAGATAGGAACCAATATCGCATTGCGTCCCTCCTCTATTTATTTATTTATTTTTTTTTACAGCATCTGAAATCCAAACTGGCTGGAAACGGTATCAGATGTCGATCCAATCAAAGACGTTTCCTCACGGCAAAAGCTCGGTAAATAGAATTGTTGCGAGAGAGGCGCTCGTGTGGCGAGTGTCCTCCTCCTGGACCGGCAGGCTGTGCTGCTGTCCTCCGGCACGTCTCCGGGCCTCGGCCCAGTTGGCCGTTACCTTCACGTGGAGCGCAAGAATATCATCCGCTCCTTCGAGGAAGAGTAAAGGGTGAGGGGGCCGAGCAAGAGCCTGCGGAGGAGAGGGGAGGGTGGGAGGAGGGCGAAGGAGGCGAGGGACGGGATGGAGACGCAGAGGACGGTCGGTAAGAGGGGAGGGACAGGTGGACCGAGGAGGAGTCAAGGGGTCGAGTGAGGAGTTTGAAGAGGGAGGAAGAAAGGATGGAGGGGTAGATTGGGAGGAGTGGATTAAGGAGAGCCCTGAGGTGAGAGAGGAAGTGAGGGTGCCAGCTCTCCCTCTGGCATATGTCCTCGCCCGCGGGAGCACCCAGGGACCAGTGTGAGGACAGCTGGTCCACGGACACGTCCAGGCCAACACTCGCCCACTGCAGCCAAGCCATCGTCGTCCCGTGCCAGCAAGGACGCCCGTGTCTTTGCAGGAGGACAGCGGCGTCGAACAGGAGCGTATCTCAAGCGCTCGTCTGTGCTGTTGTCCTTCTCTGCTGTCACTCCAAATGTCCCTGTCCGTCAAATCTGCATGTCTTAAGGTTTTCGTGTAATTTTGCTGAAACCGACGTTTTCAGCCGGCCCCTCAGTTCTTCGGTTAGGTTCTTCTGTTCCCCTCGTAGAGCTACAGGGGCTTAAATTTCCTGGACCAACAGATTTATAGATCAGTTATGTGTCTACCTACCTTCACTATCTAGCAAGCTAGCTAGGTAGCCTACCTACCTACCCACCCACCTATCTACCCACCTACCCTACCTACCTACCTACCTACCTACGTACCTACCTACCTACCTACCTACCTAGCTAGCTACCTACCTCCTTACCATTTCCATGCTTTTGCCCACAAGGTACTTGAGGTCTTGGAGTAGGTTTAGAAGTCCCATTGTCAGATTGATACTGCACAATGGTGATGATCATCATTATATTATTGTTAATGGGTATTTTTATTTTGTTTTATTTTATTTTATTTCATTCTATTTTATTTTATTTTATTTTATTCTATTTTATTTTATTTTATCTTATTTTATTTTATCTTATTTTATTTTATTTATTTATGTTAATTGTGCACCAACTAATTATTATTATTATTAGAATCACTCACTATGTTTTGTTTACATTTGGAATCACCAACGGTTTTGATTCTAGCAGACCCCCAGATGTCCCCTTCTAATCTTTTCTCACTATACATTTACCACAACAATTGTGCGTGTTCCGGCACAAATGACACAAAATGACGACACTGTTTTTCGTTCTTCTGTACCTGAGTCCATTAAAGCTGTAATTAGCTCCTTATCTTTGCGCGGTGAGGATTGTGGACTGATGGCGTCTGGTCATCTGTTGCTTGGTCACATCCCGACCAACACGCCGCCAACAATGCAGATGAGCCCATTATGTCCATCCCCTCATTAGCCAATGACAGGCCACGTCTTCCTGATGCAATCACTGCTCGTTAGCGAGAGGCATTAATTCTGTTATTTACCACAAACTCAGTCTAAAGTATTTATCCTGCTGTCTGTGGCGGCGAGACACACAGCAGAACATTAAGCAGATATGTGTAATTGCCAGGTGAACATGGGCCAGCACTCTGATTGGGTTTTAATGATTAATGAGATTTTAGATTACTTTGTCCAACCTTCTCAGCTGGAACCGCCGGCTCGCAGGAGCCGAAGAGGAATCTGTGCCGCTGCTCCACGGATGACGGGGAATATTTCCCAGCATTCATAATCATGAATAATATGTGGGCTGAAATGCATTGGGTCGAAGGCCCAAAATGACTTGAGTCACTTTCATCCCATTTTAATTTTCACCCCAGAGGAAGATGTTTAATCACCTGCCCAGGAGCCACCTAGTACAACAACGGGTCATTAGCACGCTCTATTAGCATTCTTTGTCAAAAACCTATTATCCTGCGGACAACAGTCCCCGTTTGTTAGCGGGTGCATCATCCCATCACGCCGCTGAACTGATAAACCGCGGTGCCGATGGACAATTTCTCTCTCTGGGCGCACCGAGCGCAGACAGCAGAAAGCGAGCGTTCATAAACATGGAAATGACAGGCGGCCCTTTCAGACCAGACGCGGTTTGGATGCATGTTCTCAGGCAGAACCGCCAGCGTGCAGTCAATCTATCAGGCCAGACTGAGGGTGGCTGCTGAGCTGCAGGTCGTGAGCGATGCTTCACTGTGCTCAGGCGCTCTGCCGTCAGTGTGTGGAGGGATGTTGAGGTAGTGTTTGGTGTAAAGGAAAGAAGTTGATGCTACCTGGAGTCAAACAACTGAACTTGTTGTCAAAAGCCACAAAACAAAAACCATCAACATTCCTCATTAATTTTGAATGTAAAAACTCTCAGTTTCCACGAGTGCAACGTGTGTCCGTTCATCAAATGGAGATGAAAATGAGCTTGCGGATGTGTGATTCTTGTCGGGTGATATGTTATGAATTATGACAGAGAGGATTGCATTTCCCTATTATGCGTGTCCAGGCTAATGAGCATCACTGTCAATATCATTTTGAATGTGTTTGTGTGTGTGTGTGTACTTGTGTGATGATTGTCTTTCTTCTGCCACGCCGACTGAAATGGAATTTTAGTAAATTTGCACAAATTTTCGATTGGTGGCGCGATACGATCTCCCGGCTTGTTTACTCGGTGACGGGGCTCATTATGAGGGGAGAGCGGAGTAGACGGGCGTCAGCGGACGGATAAATCATCGACGTGCCGAGCAAAGATGGAGACAAAAAGTTCGAGAGGGGAGGAGAGGAGAGGCGGCGTGCTCCCTCACTCCCGCATTCCCTCGCTCCCTCGCTCCCTCTCCCCGTTCCCAAGTTTTGCCGGCACCCTGTGCACACTTGGCTGTGTGTTACCATGGTGACGGCAAGTCTTCCACAAGCTGACCGAGCTGCTGGCGTGTGCACACATGCATGCAGAACACACAATGTGCGCAAAGCCGCACGCCCGGACAACCTCATATACATGCGTTACACGCAAAAACTGCAACCCCGCAACCGCTCCCACCTGCGAGTACTCACGGTACCTCCAAATACACACATCGGTAGCGTCAGCACAGCGGCGGTGTGTGTGTTTTACACGCTAACGTCACGTGCTGTAATGATTCCTGTTATCTCCAGCCCGTCCGACGTGTCTTTGCTGTACTATTCGACGTTTATTAAATGTTTCGGTGGGAAAACATGATTCCAATTAGCATTTTGCGCTGAGCTACACGTCTTTAAATAAGAACATCCAAATTTGATTCCATCTCCTCCCCTCCGCTCCCACGCACCGCAACCCTTTCACCTGCTATCTAGTTAATTATCACTAGCTGCTATTTTGAGGCGCGCATTGGCGGCGCTGCGCTGAAGAAAAGAGAATCTCATTTATGGAGGAGAATAGATCCCAACTCGCATCCTGTAAGAGGTGTAGTACATTTTGTGGTGATGTGCGATTGAACGGAAGAACATTCCAAATGTGTTTTTCGGCACAAGCTGAAGGAAAAAGGGGAAGTAAAACAAAGCAGCGCTTAGCTTAATCACGAGATATACTGACCACTTAAATATGGAGGGTGAGCAGACGCTGCAATAAATGTGCCCCGGAAAATTAAAAAGTAACGCGATCGTTAAAGAAATGTCTCTTTGTGTCTGACTCCAGCCCCCAGATAAGGAAGGCGGTCTGCCGAAGCAGGTGGGCAACAAGACCGAGTGCGGCCTGCTGGGATTGGTGCTGGATCTGAAGCGGGACTACCAGCCAATCAGGAACCAGATCCCCGAGGAGAAGCTGTACAAAGTCTACACCTTCAACTCGGTCAGGAAGTCCATGAGCACCGTCGTCAAGCTGCCCGACGGGAGCTTCCGCATGTACAGCAAAGGAGCCTCTGAAATCGTCCTCAAAAAGTGAGCCCCAAACTTACGGACATTACGGTAACACGGAGCGTTTCGCGCCTCTGATCCGTCCCTATTTTTGGGAGAGACCACCTGTTGTGTGATGCCTGGCGGAGCGACCGGCGAAATGTTCACACCGCCGCCGTCGCCTCTCTCCGCAGGTGCAACCGCATCCTGAACGAGGTGGGCGAGCCCCGCATGTTCCGCCCGCGGGACAAGGACGAGATGGTGAAGAAGGTGATCGAGCCCATGGCCTGCAACGGCCTGAGGACCATCTGCGTGGCCTACCGAGACTTCCCCGGCGACCCCGAGCCCAGCTGGGATGAGGAGAACAACATCCTCACCGACCTGGTGGCCATTTGCGTGGTGGGGATCGAGGATCCCGTCAGACCAGAGGTGAGAGGACATCTGATTGGTGGAGTCGATGTGAGGTCATAGAGTATTTAGTGACAGATGAGAGGAGGTGGACACCTGGGGAGCTCTGGGGTGGCTCCATGTCCTGGTACCTGGGTTCGATGGAACCCTCGGGGTTCGATGAGTCAGTCTCAGGGGTTCGCGGAGGTCAAGACCCTGCTTGGCCATCATTGGCTGCAGGTGATCAGGCTGAGTGTCTCGGCCTGTCTGAGCTGCAGGGAATTTTGTGCGCTCAGTCGTCCACTTGTGACTGGCGGGATTGTATGTCGCATGATATCTTTCTTGATATTTCAATACCTTCATAGTAACTATGTAAAGCAAAACAAGAAAGTGGAAAGTGGACAAATACATACAATTTGGATTTACATGTATAACGGACAGTGATGGAAGATGGCCTCTTAACCCTTAGATGCACACATAGGGTCAAAAATGAGCCCAGGGGTTGTTATTCTTCAAAATCTTTATAGATAGAAATTTTAATATATTCATATTCCACGTATTTCTCATCGAACATGTTTGTGACATGAGGCAATATTTTTCTCAATTTTTATTCATTTTGAAAAAAAATTCTAAATTTTGAGAATTTTCATGTTGGTCTGGAATGACAAAAATTAGTTTAGGTATTGGTAGGTTGCGCATCTAAGGTCTAAATGCAAGATTTGCAATGCCAAGTTGAGCGATTCTAGTCTAGCACGACAAAACTAAGGGAGCACTTCCTCAAGCTGCATGGAGATAGAAAATTCAAGAACACAATATTCGCTGAATTGAAGGTGAAGAGAACCAGAATCAATGAAACGGCTCCCCTGCCTCTTCTCATACTTCATATCATACTTTATTTTTTCCAATTGAATGCGCATATGGAAGTTGTGGGGTTCAGTACCTCCAACAAGGTTAGGGTTAACCCTAACCCAAATCATATCGGTGGTACTTAACCCCTAAACCTAACCCCAACCCCAAGAGCCACTGCTCTACATGAAACATTGAATCAAACCTCAGACCTTCTTGCTTCTGGATCCATCTCCTGCCCTCCAACCTGTGTTGGACCTTGTCCATATGTGTGTGTAGGGCTTCGATACAAGTACCAAGTACTGGTTTGATCGAAGCTGAGGGCAGTAGCACGCACACACGTGTGTGTTATGGGTTATATCTTGGGTTGTCATTGCCGGTATGTGTTGACGTCTCGCTCCACAGCAGTACCTCCTCACGGGGCGGGACTTCATCGGCCGTTCCCGTCTCTTCCCGTCTCTGCGTCTGCCGGTGTTTGGAGACAGTCGGGCTCCTGAATGAATCTGCATTTCGGAGAGCGTCGGCCGCTCACGTGTTTGGATAATGGACCTCGTCTCTCTCGTAGCCGGGCGGAGAGGCGTATCCGTGTACAGTAAGAAAGCCGACCTTGCTGGACATCTGGCGTGCAGGCGTGCGTACAGGAAGGAGAGGAAGAGGCTGCTGCATTATTCAGCTTCCTCCCTCCATCTTTTTCCATCCGTACTTGGGTCTCCAAAATGGTCTCTGATTTCAGCGCTCTGTCATGTTTCATCCTTTTCATATCTCCCATTTCGCTCCGGCGTTCCCAGCAGCCTGCTCGACCTCTTTTCCCCAAACCAAACCACCATATCTTCATCTCAGCGGTTCAAAAAACAACCTTTTATAGACGTGCCGTATAGTTTCGCTTCATGTAAACCATCTAGAAACGGTCACAAGCATTTGTTTGCCTGCAGGGAGATTAAACATGCGGCGCGCTGTTGTTTCGACATAAGCCAGCAGTTTGTGTGGTTTCCCTTTCCTTCCAGCACAGTAGTCACTTAACAGCTGACATTTCCAATAACCCGTGTGGAAAAGCAGCTCACCACTGCACACACATACTCACACACTCACACACACACACACACACACCAGCTGCATCTGTCCAGGCCTCTCGGAGAGGCTGGGAGTAACGCTGACTAATACTCGGAACACGCCGGCTCTTGCTCGCCGTCTGAAAGGTCGCGTGGGCCTGTAAACAAGTTTTTTTGTTTACTTATTAGTCACTAATTTCCTCCTCCAGAATGAGATGCTCTTTTAGTATCTGGCAGCTCTGCCAGGTCGTCCCCCGAGACGCGAGGAGAGGAGGAAGAGGACAGACGGGCAGACAGACAACAGGAATCAGAGAGAGGAAGGGGAAGAGGTGGAGACCAGATTGGTGATGGGCCGCGAGGGCACAGGGAGGAGAGAGAGAGAGAGAGAGAGAGAGAGAGTTGGGGAAGAGGGTAAGGAGAGAAAAGGCGAAAACCGAGAGTGCAACCCGAGCCGCGACGGAGTCATGGGAGCCGCGCTCCCGTTCCCGGGTCCCTGATCCTTGTCAGTCTCACCCACTTGCCTCTGGCCGTCTCCCTCTGCTCCCCACAAGGCCCAGATTGTATTTTTAATAGGTTTCCACTTTTCTTCTCCGCTCCTCGTCTCTCTGCCTCTTCTTTCGGATGAGCAGTCAACTGGAGCAGCGGCGATGCAAAGGAGAGCGGAGGCCAGAAACATCACGTCTGAGCATTTTCATGCCAGTGAATGAAAGAAAAGGGGGAAGTTTAATAAGTCCCCCACTCTCGCAGCGCAGTGTTTCCCTGTGAGGGCCTCATTAGCCTCCCCTCTGCCCACCGCGCCACATAATATGGTTAGTCACCGCTTTAATCATGTAAATATTTACTAGAAACTTAAGAAAATAGGGCACATGATACGGGCATTCAACATGTGGCCTCCTTAATTGCTTTGAATTGAATATTGCATATTTTTTCAATTCATTACCATGTCAAGTCGAGTATTTTGAAGCAAACATTGTGCGATTGTAATTGTGTCTCGTGGCCTTGAAGCAATGATGAGGAGCATCTGGGCGCATGAGTGTGTGAGTGTGTGTGTGTGTGTGTGTGTGTTTAACCTCAGAGCTCATTAGAGGCTTGAGTGTGTCCCTCACTATATGGACTCACTTTGTGCTCTGCCTCTCTGTAGTTGGTAAATGTGCAGTTGGCTCAGTAATACGCAGCACTAGCGGAGCCATTTAGCGTTATGATGCATTTGTGTGTGTGTGTGTGTGTACGTACGTGTGTACGTGTGTGTGTGTGGACTCAAAGTAAAGGTCGTGGTGCACAGGTACCTACGTGTGAAGTTTGAAGCAGGAATATTCTTCCCTGCGTAAATGCTGGATACTTTCATGTGTGTGTATTTTTTTGCTCTTTGTATTTTTGTGTGTGTGTGTATATGAGAGGGAGAGAGAGAGAGAGAGAAAGAGAGAGAGAGAGAGAGCGAGCAGGGGTGCGCTCGATGCCTGCCCGGCCGTTTGTGCAAATTGAGGTGCTGCAGCTGCTGCTGCTGTGTGTGTTGGGCGTTTGTTTACGTGTGTGTGTGGGCTTGGATGGCGCTGCTCGCCCACACTGACCTTTGGCAGGAAGGAGACGGCGTTCGGAATTAATTCTGCGCGTTGGCTCGCTGGTTGTAGCGCAGATCAATCCACATATCCCCCGGCTAATCTAATAGAACTGTCTGGAGGGAAAATAGCTCAGATAAAAGGCAATACTGTATGCCAGAGTTGCTTTTATTATTGCGTTATTGCTCCACGCTATATGTTTATTCCGTTTAAAAAGCTAGCAGAGACTTAAAACGGTAATAACATTTACATATATTTACAGCAAGTCACTCGCGTTTATCCAGAGTGACGCAAGTATGAGATTTGAATACAAAACAAGCCTGGATCAAGTTGGGAGGGGATCAAGAAAATCAGAAATTAGATAAACAAGAGTAAGTTGGAGTGGAACAGGACATTTATTCCTTATCTGTTCCACGTAAATCTTATCAAAGATGAAGAGGATGGCAAAGATCAGCTGTCTAGACGCTGGGACATTGCTGGTTAGATTCCAAGCTGCTGCTTAAGTGATGTCAAAGCGTCCTTGAGCAAGAACCTGAACCCCAAACTGCTCCTCTCACTGCTCCTCAAGCTAATGAAGTGAAATGGAGGGGGGCTAAAAAAGAAGAAGAGAAAGAAACTGAGTCACCTCTCAACTCTCTGCGGTGGGAGTCTCACACTTTGACTCACTCACATTAGCATGTAGCGGCTAACCCCGGCGGTTGGATGAAGACACGAGGCCGAGAGTGTACACCTCAGAGATGTAACACAATTTTCTGGGATGTCGGCAGGTGCCAGATGCCATCCAGAAGTGCCAGCAGGCCGGCATCACCGTGCGCATGGTGACGGGCGACAACATCAACACGGCCAGAGCCATCGCCATCAAGTGCGGCATCATCCAGCCGGGCGAGGACTTCCTCTGCATCGACGGCAAAGAGTTCAACAGGAGGATCCGCAACGAGAAAGGAGAGGTGAGGGACAAAGGGAGGACGGGGCAAAGGAGCGAGGGAGCGTGGGAACAGATGAGATGAGCCTCTCCAACCATGACCGCCTTACTAACCCTAGCCCTAACCCTTCTGTTGGGGTTATCTGTCTGTGTGTGTGTGTGTGTGTGTACGTGGGTGTGTGTTCTCAGGTGGAACAAGAGCGTATCGACAAGGTTTGGCCAAAGCTCCGCGTGCTGGCCAGGTCCTCCCCAACTGACAAACACACTCTGGTCAAAGGTAAAGTCTTCATTCACCCTCCATTATATAACCTGAGACCCAGAGAAAAAAAAAAGATTGTGAATTTCTTTTTTTTTTCTTCTTCTTTTTTTTTCTTTTTTTTTTCTTTTACACCACACAAGACCTTTGGGTGAAAAAACATA
>OMPJ01040802.1:0-11972 GCA_900312935.1 Carapus acus
CCCTCCCCCCCAACCTCGGTCCCTCCCTCGGGAGCCCCTCGAGATGACAGGAAACAAACAGTGGTCTGACACCTCCTGCTAATTAGCATCATTAGCATACGGCCATTATGTGGTCGGACAGTAGCATGACAGGGCTGCGAGGGAGGCTACAGCCGTGACCTTTGGGCCGACAACACCAGCTGTCAGTAATTACCGGCAGCGACGGCCGGCCAGCGCGGGGACGGCCGGCAAAGACCGAGTCCTCGTCCTTGTCCTTGAGGAGGCGCGGCGCGGTGCCGGGGGAGACTCTCGTTTTTCTCCTTATTTCGGTTGCGTAATTGCAATCATGTACGGAAATGGGCAACGTCTGCCCTGCTTGTTTTCAGTTCTAGAAATTTGGGAGCTTCAGGTTTGGGACCTAAATTGAAATTGCACGACTAAACTCAGAGATGTGCCTGTGTGTGTGTGTATGTGTGTGTGTGTCCTCATGTGTGATGAATCCATCAACTGATATTCCACCAAACCTGAATTCTGGAGCCTCGGATGCCCGAGGCGCTGAGATGCATGCGAAGCTGCACGCTTACGCCATCTTTGTGTGTTTTTGTTCTGACTCCATTTTTCTGTTTTGGACAGGGACCTCGGTGATGAAGGTCACGGCCTCGGACGCCGACGACCCCACGTACGGCAGCAGCGCCCGGGTGGTGTACAGCGTGCTGGAGGGGGAGAGGTTCTTCTCTGTGGACAGGCACAGCGGTGAGACCCGGCATGTTCTTCAGCCTCCTTTTTGTTTTGTTCGTTTCCCTTTTTCCATCTGCCTTCTCGGTGCGGGCTCTTTCCCCAGCGTGACCACTCTAAACCTCCGAGAGCACAAATCCCACATCAATCAAAATCTGTGACCGAAAACATCAAGTCAATCAGCCGCTAACAAGAAACCGCTGAAAGTTTTATTCTGGATTTTGATTGTTGAATCGATGCTGCTTGTGGAGTCAACAAGGTCAAAATATTTGTTCCTTTGTCAGGAGATATGAGCCACACAGACTTTGTCCACAGTGTCAAATTTGTGTTTATTTATTTGACAAATATTCCCTTTTCAAATAAGCTCATTTAGTCGTACCCAATTATTTTTAATTGAGCGCAGTTGTTGACACTTTCTCTTAATTCCCCCGTTGACCTCCCCGTAACTGTCACTTTGCAGACATATATTTACATTTTTATTTGTGGCTAACAGAGCAGGAATGTGACAAACAAGCTTATTGGAACGCCAACGTGGGCCCGTCACATGCAGATTCCCCGTGAGGAGGAGAATCCCTGCGAGCGCTGACAAATTGCTTCTCTCCCTCCTGGTCTGAGTCTTCTGGGAGTCGGTCAGCATCCGTGTCGCCGTAACAACCCTCCGCACACACACCCACACACACACCCTCCCCGGGGGGGAAGGGCGCTAAAGTTTTAATGATTCCTTTTTTTTTGGTCTGCGCCACTCTGATTTGGTGAGGGCGGCTCTGCGGGATGATGAATGGAGGTGTCTTGGCGGGGTTTGCCGGGAGACGCCCGGTTGGTTCCAGCGTCCGTCTCCTGACCCGCATTCCTCCGCCGTCCCGGGTCTGTGGGGGGAGGGGCCTGAGGAATAGGTGCGAGTCAGACGCTGAGGAGGAAGAGCAGGGACGCTCTGAGGTCTTCCTCATTAACATCACTCTCTGTCACAGCCTGACCCGACACCACATCTATTTTTCTTAAACATTCTTTCCCTGTTCCAGCAGTCAAAGGGGGTGATGGCCATGAGGAAAAGTATTAAAATTCATGTTCATAACAAGTTTTTACGAGTTCATATAAAAGTTATATTCAATTTTTTATCATTTCATATAAAACGGTGCTGCACATCAAATCATTAAGGTATTTATTTCAGATTTGTTGTTAATTTTACTTTAATGAGAATTTTCATGATGAAGGACATAATTAATCGACAAATATTGACAAATTCAAATTCATTCGAGCTCAGATTCACTCCCCCTTGCTGGGAACTCGCACAGTAAGTTTGTATTTTGCGGACCCATTGGAAGCCCTCAGATACTTGCCAACATTAAATGCAGCCAAATATTCAAAATATAAAATGATCTCCGATGTGCTTATATTCTCAGTGTATTTCTTGGACAGATATTTCACAAAATTTGACTTTCAAATTTTGGAAGAAATAAATATTGATAATTGATCATTCTTGGAGGTAAATTGCAAAAGCAGGGATCAGATGTTAAAGTGCTGCAAGAAATGTTCAAGTTGCAGTTTGCCCTGAGCCGCCACAAAAGTTACACTTCCTCTGCAATACTTACAGGTTTTGAAAAAAAGCAGAAAAATACTTAAATCCCAGTCCAGCGAGGCTCAGAAAGTTTCTTTTCACTCATCAAGCTGTTTACTGCGTCGTTATTTCACCTCCTACATGTGTAAAACTTTGTAAAACATAAACTCAGCCCTCATTATTTCCACACTTGTTGCAGTTAGGATCCAATATACGTCACACATCACATCAAATCTCACCTTTAACACAGGGGCGACCGGGCACGGTCGCTATGACAACCTGCTTACGAGGATGGAAGAGTTCATCCAATTTGGTCTGTAGATAAATATTATATTTAGCCTCTTGTTAAAAAAAAAAAAAAGAGAGGGAGGGAGAGTTTGAGAGGAGTGTGTAATGTGTGTCCCGAGGTTAATTGCTGGGATGACATGAAGTGTGTGTAGGCGCGGCCAGCCAGTGGCTCAAACGCTGCCAGAGGTCGTCTTCGCCGTGGACAAGTTAGACGCCCTCCTGAGGTCTGTGGACGCCAGACGAGGACGCCAACAAAAGTGCGAGCCGTGCGCTGGGTTGCGGCGGTGGCGGTGCAAAGCCTTCTGGGAGCACCGGCACGCGGCAGACCCGGGAAACGCGTGGCTGCGCTCTGATGTGGGGAAAAGCCCTCGGGAAGAGAGGAGCGAGGGGAGCGAGAGGAGCGAGAGGAGCCGGATTCTATTCCCGCTACGCAGCACATGCAGGACTCAGGACGCTGATTGGCGCCCCAATGAATAAATACAGTGTCTCTATCAAAGCCAGGAGAGACGTGCGCTGGCAGAGCGAGACCGGGACGATAACGGGACAAAGCACCTGGAAAGTGCCGTTCATGAATGTTTAATGTCCCTGGAAATGCGGTGGGGCCGACTGGAGATGGGGCCGGCCTGCCGTGGCGGCGGCGGCGGCGGCGGCGGCGGCAGCTGGCATTTAAAAAGCAAACACGCAGGATGTGGGAGCGCGATTAGAAATGAGAGGATGAGGGTTTGTCAACCTGTTTGTGTGTGTACAGGGAGCGGCTGCAGTTGTTTCTGCCGTCCGGCTGGGCTACACTCCTCCTCCGTCCTCTCTCTCTGTGTTTGCAAATCCATCGCTCACTCGGAGGAGGGGTGGGGGGGTAACCTGACGGAGGCTGGGAATGGTAATGGCTCCCGGTGTGGCTGAGGCACAGCTTTACTCCGCCTCCATTTATTATTCATGTTAATACAGCTGAGCTATTATGGCATATGTGCAGACGCAAATCTGTTCCATCCAGCCGGTGGCAGAAGGTGAAATGGAAGCGCCGCCTCCATAAAACACTGCTCAGCCCCGGCTGGATATTCAGACTCGGAGCGAGAACGCGGCTGATTATCGCCCCGGCGACCCCGTCGATTTGCACCCCCCCGCTCACTCCGTCTTTATCTCCGCCTCTCCCCAGGCACCATCATGACGGCCGTGGCCGACCTGGACCGCGAGACGCAGGACCGCTACGAGCTGGTCATCAAGGCCACCGACATGGCGGGCCAGCTGGGCGGCCTGTCCGGCTCCACCACCGTCACCATCGTCATCACCGACGTCAACGACAACCCGCCGCGCTTCCCGCAGAGTGAGTGTGTGTGTGTGTGTGTCCACTCGCTGAGGCCCTAACCCTTACCCATCTGGGCTCAGGGGCCACGTTGACTTTTACATTTTGACCGATGGGCCGCATCAGCACAAGGTGCATACGTTAGCACATATTAGCACAAAAATGTAATATCGGTATCTGATTTTTTGCTTTAAAACCGATAAAATAAAAACCGATAAAAATAAAATAATGCTTGCGTTACACCGAAATAGTGCCTATGCACTCCTGAAGCGTTTACTGGCGCACATATCGGTATCGGCTGTTATCGGTATTGGCAACTTGAGAGTTGGACAATATCGGCATATCGGATATCGGCAAAAAAGCCAATATCGGACATCCCTAGCATACGTGTCAAACAGAAACAGAAGAAAAGCATTAGTGTGTCACTTTATTTACCTTTTAATAGGACCTGTTTTGTTGTTCACTTATCTTTGCCAGTGCACCAAAGTCTGGTGTTAGTTTAGTCGTTGTTGTCATTTTTGTTGTTTGTTTTCAATGCATTCAAAGTTGTGATTTCCGTGCCAAGCTTTGGTGGGTCGGATCAACAGGATCATCGGGCCTGATGTGGCCCACGGGCCGCAGTTTGCCCACCTCTGCCCAAACCCTACCCCTACTTTTACCGTATCCACATACATCCATTTCACTCTCACAGCTTCAACTCCCAGCCAAATCCACACACATTCTTCTTGCCTTCCTTTCTTTTTTTCTTCTTTCTCTCCTTTATTTATGTTTTTCCTCCTCTGGAATGCTGAGCCAGCACACCAACCCTAATCTAGTGATGTCTCCCACACCCCAGCCCCAACCCCTAACCCTAACCCTAACCCTAACCCTAACCGAGGTGAGCAGAGGGGGACGTCTCTCTCTTGCGAGGGAGGCGGACCAGGCCTGGTTTGAGGGGAGAGCTGGGAAATAATGAGCAGAGAGAAAAAGGGAAAAAGTGCGAGCCACATGGTAAAAACAGGATAAAGGAGCGTCGGGCCACTTATATTCTCGTGGGAACGGCCACACGCTGGGCGTCCCGCTCGCTTTTGGCGGAAGAAGAAATCTCCTCGCTTCAATTTATGTGCCTCTCAACGCCTAATAAACAAGTCTGTGGTGTGCGGGGGGGAGGGCGGCGCCCTCCAATCTCTTACTTTTCACACAGAACCAGATCAGTAGTTGTTTTTTTTTGTTTTTTCTAGTGTTTATGTGTGTGTGTGTTAGCGTGTCGCGGCGTCTGATGTGTGGACGCGTGTGTTGCAGATAACATCGACAACAGCCCAATTTATTGCGCTACTCTGGCTCCATGTATGAGCAGAAACACAAAAACCCAACAACAAAACATTTGAAACTAAAGACTTATCGCCCGTTTCCCAGCACTCGCCCCTGCCGCCGCTTTGGGCTCATTAATGGACATTTCACCCCCTTTTCTGGCGCTGCGCTCTTTTATTTTGCACTCCGGACCTCGGCTTTTGTGCGAGTTTGGGGAATCCCGCCGGACAGTCTGTTTGACTGTATCTGATCCCACACACACGCACTCACACACACACCTTCCATATTGCTGTTTAAATCCCTATTTCATCTCTGTAAATCAGGTTTGCTCAGGGAGCGAGATAAGCCTCGCCGGATTACAGCATCTCTCCAGCGCACAGTTTGGGGTGCAGATAGAGTTCAGAACGCAGCTTTATGAAGACTACTGCTCTTCATCGCATCGCAACCACGCACATGTTGGGGAAAAAAAGAAAAAAAAAACAGTTTTCAGGAAGTTCTGTGACATGCAAAACCATCCTCGACAGCACAGCCTCATCTCAGATCTCGGAGATTAATTTAAATCTGATTTGTGGAATAATCCCAATTTGACAAATTGTCATGAGGATATAATGACTAATGTATCAGAAATGGGGAGAAAAAGTTATTCAGTGCAGGAAGTTCAGCGCAACTGCTGAAGTGACTTTTTCTGTGTGTGTGTGTGCGATGCTACCATGGGGAGGCGATGTGCATAAAATGGAGATACACACTATTTTTATTATCGCACGTCCCTATTTGCCTAAAAAGTTGAGCCGGCCTGTAAAATGCAAATGAGAAGATAAAGTGCATCTCAAGTGTTGAGGACGGCGATGGCGGCCTGTCTCCATTTAAAAGCTCCTGAGTTCACTCCATGTGTCCGTGTTGAGGAGAATCACTTGTGAACCCTCAAAATCCCAACGTTCTTGTTCGCTGCCCTTTCATGATCACTCTATCCTCCCTCTCTTAACGCCGTCATCTCTTCCTGGACTCACTTTTTTTTTTCTTTTAACACCCCCCACGCCCTTCCTCCTCCTCCCCATCCATCCATCCTCATCCTCTGGGCTGCGGCGTCCTAAAGGAAGATGGAAATGGATCAGACGTGAGGATATTAGGCGGCCAGAACCAGAAGCTCCCCTTCTGGTTCTGTCCTGGTAATATCCTCACTTCCTCCCGTCCTCCACCTACGGCGATCTATCCATCCTCTCCCGCTCTCCGCCGCTCATTCCTCTTCCTCCTCTGCTATTTTCCCCCCTCTCCTCCCATTATCATTCTCCTCAGCTCCTCTCCTTCCTCTTTGCTGTCATTTCCTAACACCCCCTCACCCTCGTTTCACGTCGCCTCTGCCTCTCCGCTCCCTCGCCGACCCCTCCCCCTCTCCCTCTCTCGTCGCCGCTCCTCCTCCCCCTCTTCTCTCCGCCCTCCCCTCAAACTTTGTCCTTCTTGCAGAGATGTACCAGTTCTCGGTTTCGGAGGGGGCGGCCGTGGGGACGCCGGTGGGCAGCGTGATGGCGACCGACGCCGACATGGGCGAGAACACGGACATGAGCTACCTGATCAAGGAGGGCGGGGAGCTGTTCAAAGTCAGCACCGACATGGAGACGCAGGAGGCCGTGGTGTCCATCAAGAAGGTCGGTACATCCGCCGCCCCAGACGCTCCGCGGCCGCAAACATTGGCAGAAATAGCCGAGGAGGTTCGCCGCGCGCTCAAACACTTAAATATTCAGATCACAAGCAGCAGCTCTGGCTTCTTTCCATTAATTTTTCACAAATACCAACCCTCCTCGTCACACACACACACACATAGACACACATACTGGCACTCCCGGGTGTCTGCGGTATATTCTTGGAAAAAGTCAGTGGTTCTCTGTAGGCTAACGTTCTCCAAAAAGTTGTACAGGAAAAGTTCCCAGCGTTCGTCCCCCAGTAAGATGGCAGGCGGCGACGGGGCCTCACAACCTGCTGCGTTGCTCGGCGGCCAGATGATTAGAAACAGGCAGCAAGTGCTAGCCAGGAGATCCATGTACCGAATTTTCTGGAGTATAGGTCGCACCTTTTTCATCATTTTGCCAGGGGCGCGACTTATACTCAGACATGACTCATATGTGAAATGATTAAGATATATTATTTCACATGTTCCTTATTGTCACAACAAAACAAAGAAATTCCAACATTACGCTAATTTAAGTGGCGCTTCCTCTCCCTTTGTAGTTAGTGGAGTTGTTCAGACGCAACACTGAGAATGATTTGGATGGATTTAGTGGTTTTGAATGAAATGGGGAGTTTGGTAAAGTTGTTAGCTTGTTATTCATGCTTCAGTTATCTGAGTAATTGTGAGTTTAGCATAGCAGACACGTATTCAGTTGGTTGTTAATGCTTCATCAGTGTGTTATGTTAGTGTGCTGTGAACCCATTCAGCCTCTTTTTCTCTATTCTATTATTATCATAACTTACCTTTTAAGATGAAATGTCTGGTCTTGGTCTTGTTTTTATTAAATAATTTCCCCAAATATGCGACTTATAGTCCAATACCACTTGTATGTGTTATTATTTTCTTCATTGTTATTGTTTTTTTTTTCAAATTTTTTGGCAGGTGTGACTTATACTCCAAAGCGACTTTTATTGCAGAAAATACAGTATTTTCTATTGTGCTACAGCTTTATCAGCTCCCCAATCACAGCGTCACACGGCGTCACTCTTCGAAATGTGTGCGTTCCCGTGCACGTCCCGGTAGTGACGCCTTTCCGTCTTTTCCAGCCGCTGGACTTTGAGAGCAAGCGGACGCACAACGTGGTGGTGGAGGCGGTGAACAAGCACCTGGACCCCCGTTTTGTTGACCTGGGCTCCTTCCGCGACCAGACCATCGTGCGGGTCAGCGTCTCCGACGTGGACGAGCCGCCCATCTTCCAGCCAGCAGAGGGCGCCGTCATGGAGGTGCAGGAAGACGCCAAAGTGGGAGCGCTGGTCGGCACGGTCACCGCTCGGGACCCAGACGTGAAGAACGTACCCGTCAGGTAAGCGGGGCCAGATCTCACACTGGGGTAGGGCGGTGATTCTCAATTAGGGGGGCCGCGGACCCCTAGTGGCCTGAGATGTAATTGCAGGGGGTCTGTGAAAAAGGGTAATTTGTAATTTGTGATAAATTTTCTGCTGTTCATTTAAAATTTCTATCAATTGGTCCTCAGGGTTGATTTAACATTTTCAGGGGGTCCAGGACCCCAAAAAGGTTGAGAACCAATGGAGAAGAGGGAACGTTGGCCTGAGCTGAACTGTATTTCCCCCTTCCAACCATGTTTCTTCTCTCCTTCCGTGTTTCGTCTTCCCGTAAATTCAATATTCAAGAACTTTATGGGTCCCAAGCTCACACAAGATGGGCGCAAACCTCGCCGAGAAGCCACAGCTGCCGTGGAAGCGATTCCACAGCGACCGTAATTCCTCGGTGGGATCATTACGGATGCTAAAACAATATCATCGAGCCATTTTCCTCAGCTGGATCTGAGGTTTACACGTCGGCGGATGAGCGATTGCCGCGTGAACGGGGACCGCGAGCGGGCCGAGGCGCCTCGCAGGCTCGGGACACGGCTTCACACACACACACACACACACGCCCGGCCGGCCTGTGCAAATTACCTCCATTAAAAATGCATGAGGCTCAGAGTTCCGGGTGTAATAAAGTACAGCACATTGGCAGGGCTGTCGTTCACCAGTGTCTTGGCAGCGGAAAGGCTTTGTGCGTGTGTGTGCGGGTGTGTGAGAGAGAGAGAGGGAGAGAGCGAGACGGTGCAGGGGTTGGAGAGCGGCTGGCCAGGAGCCCCCTGCTGGGCAGAGGGAGCCGGCCGACCCGGCCTGAACCGCTCAGCTGAGCCTCCGGCGGAACGTCTGGGTGCTATATTTTATGCTAAATATTCTAATCTGGTCGCCAAAGTCAAAAAGGTGGACGACACGTCCAGCCTGGTGGAGGAGGAGCAGCAGTGGGAAGGTTTTTGGGGGTTTTTCTTCGCTGCTCGGAAGTAATTGAGGTGCTCCGGCCATTGATATGACAACACCCGAGGAGTGAAGGAAGGAAACCGCAAAGTTGTGCGTTTTCCTTTGAAGCGGTAATGTTCTGGCAGCCTTTGTGGGCAGTGCTGATAGACAAGAACAATTATAGCCTCCGTGTCCTTTTTTACGCCGACATGCCATCAAACTTGCGGCGTAGTTTCAGTTAATAAGAGGAGGAAAGTAAGTGAGTGCAATTATGAGCAGAAATCTCGGTTTTGGTAAAAACGGCCATTGTTTTTCTGACAGGCGTAAATCTCACTTTTCACTCTCACCGGCTTTCGTGGCACCTTTGGCCCAAACGCCGGCTGATTTCTGCTCAGATTTAATGCAAGATGCCCAAAGCCAAACAGGAACCGGAGCAGAATCGTGCTCCTGTTCTGGCCTCCGAGTTGGACACGGACGCTGTTTTAATCTGGACCCGTCCAGACGGTTCGTCAATCAGCAGCTAACCGGGTGGAAACGCAGGAACCAGCTGATTATTCCCACTTTATCTCAGCCGCAGCTACAAACTGCACCCCAACAGAGAGATATGGAAATGATTGGCTCATGCTAAACCTGACTGAGAGCTGCCGGGGCCTGGGACAGTGATTACACACACACACACACACACACACGTACACACAACACAGCTGTACACAGATGTATTCGACGCCTATTCAAATCAAAGTAGCCTCAATGTAAATCCTCTCATAAGCATTACCGGTATGTTCTTTGCTTCATCGCTGACTTTCTCTCATATTTTCCCCCTGTATTGTTGCTATGTGTTGCTGTGCAACCACAGGAACGCAGGTGTGTGTGTGTGTGTGTGTGTTGGAAACATTTTATTCAAAGCGAATCACCGCCAAGACTTTGTGTTTGTGTGGACACAGTGAGTCTGGGAACAAAGGAAGTCTCCAGCAGATTTCTGTCGACTCGTCAACTTTCTTGGCGCGGCGCCTCCCCCGCTCGAGTCAAACTGTATTTCAGGGTTTTTTTGGGGATGAAAGTTTGGCGCTACTCTCCGAATCTGAGCGAGCCGAACGCTGTCACGCTGTAGCGGCTTCCAATTTCCGGCTTAGATTCTAATTCCATTAACCCTTTTCGCGCCCTTCAGCTTGGACAGAGTCATTTCAGCAAAGTCTCGCCGAAGCTTCTCGCACAAACCTGCTGAAATCCGCTCGTCCCGCTCCGTTGTTTAGTGTGATTTTGCGTGTTTTGAACCATCGTCTCCCTCGCCCGTGCCTCGCAGGTTCACCATCGACCGCACCACCGACCAGGAGATGATCTTCCACATCGACCCCGACTCGGGCGCCATCACTCTGGGCAAGATCCTGGACCGGGAGACGGCCGGCTGGCACAACATCACCGTGAGGGCGGTGGAAGCAGGTAGGACGCCGTGCCAAGCCAGAACGGGCTCGGGTTGGGGTTGAGGTTAGAGGTGGGGTTAGGGTTTGGGCCGCCCGGGACCAGGTATCGCCTCCCCTCGCTGCTTCATGGCTGGCGCGAGATGGCACACTCGCCCAAATCCACTACACAATAGCCAATTACCTGCAACCGGGAGAGGATGGAGAACCTCGGCGTCCAAGCGTCCCCCCCGCCAAACGTCCCCTCGCCAAGCGTCCCCCTCGCCATCCTAGAGAGCTGGAAAGGAAACGGCAGAGAAATTCGCACAAACAGGGGAATTCGGTGTCGCGGCTCCATTTCCAAAGGGTGAAAAGCGATGGGATGATGGGCAGACTTATTCCTGAGCTGAGCGGCTGCCAGTGACGGGGGCGGTACAAGTTGAATTAGCTGTCCAACATTTGCTGACTCCCAGCAGGGGCGATAAAGGAATGACGGGCCAACATCAATCCGCCGCCGTCATTAGCTAGCAGAGCTTTTGGCGGCTTTTCAGCCGCGCAGCCGCCGCGCGACGTTCAGGTTTGAAGGGAAATGGCAACCTGAATAGCGCCCGATAACTTTATGAAAAGAGCTCAGCCGCGGCCACTGATATAGAAAAATATGTTAGAAAGAAAAACACTTTTAAATGTGATAACTGAGAGTATTATTAGCACCATTTGTGGGGTGCCGGTCCCACGTAGCCACGTTTCTGGGCCGTTGACTATAAGAGTATAATATAGTCTTATTACAGGGCTTGGATGAGTGCTGGATTCTGATTGGCTGTTAGTGGTCATGTGAGCGGCCATTATTCTTGGATAATGAGCGCTCCACTATCATTAACGGACCGCTGTGAAATCAAAGCCTCAGAGTGGAACCTTCTGCGCTCCTTCTGCATTTACAGTAGTTCCACGCTGGATTGTTTACGCACCGTCGCCAGCGTTACGCTTCTTCACCGAACAAACAATTTCAATATTAATTTCAACATAACTGGGAAATGTGAAACTTTGGATGCGTGGGTAAGTACATAAATAACTAAAATGTGTTCACAGAAATAAATCTATAACAAAATTATAAATAGATTATATTTTGTTTACAAAATAAATTTACTTAATAAATAAAGATTTGCTCACAAAAAAAATAAACGTTACCTCTTTTAGGATAAAAAAAAAAAAGAAGATTGCACTTATTAAAGATATTTTGAAAAGCTTCACGTACCCCCTGCAGTACCTCCACGTACCCCCAGGGGTACACGTACCCCCATTTGAGAACCACTGGCCTACACTATCGCAGAGAAATGAAAGCAGCCTTGTTATGAACTTATTCTCTCCACTGTACTATTTATCAATGTTTTAAGGCAGCGGTTCTCAAACTTTTTTCAGTGATGTACCCCCTTAAAAATATATTTTTAGTCAA
>OMPJ01040803.1:0-10920 GCA_900312935.1 Carapus acus
TGATGATGAAATCTTGTATTTTATCAGAAATTTATTTCTCGTATTTGATTTAATTTAATTCAATTTAATTTAATGTAATTTTGTAAAATCTCACTTGATTTAATTTTAAATAATTTAATTTAATTCAATACTTAGACATTAAAATCATTTTATTTATTCTTGATAAAATACAAGGATTAAGTATATTATTTTAGTGTACAAGTCCTTAATAAAATAAAATAAAATAAAATAAAATAAAATTAAATTAAATTAAATTAAATTAAATTAAATTAAATTAAACATAGATAATGAAAAAAATTGCTTCATGTCACAAACATGTTTCATTAGGAAAACCTGGAATATATTTCAATTTTTCTTTATAAACATTTTGAAGAATCAATACCATTAGGGTCATTTTTGACCCTGTGTGTGCATCTAATAATTGCCATTGTCATGTAGCCCCTTGAGGGTCACTGTCATGCTGATGTGGCCCTCGGTGAAAACGAGTATGACACCCCTGATGTAGAATAATTCCAACACATCCACCATGGTTCTAACATGGCGGCGCACAAGGGAAAACACTGGCAAGCAAACAATAATAATAAATAATAAGCATACCTGGATGTACTTCATGAGCTCCTGCACGTATCGGTCTCGATCGGACGGCACGTCGCAGTGAGACTGCATGTAGAGGACGGGGGCCAGGCCCTCCCGCCTTAGTTGGTTCTTCTCCACCAGCGGCACGGCCACCGGCTGCAGCAGGTAGTCCAAAGATGGCAGCCACTGCAGGGTTAGAGGGTAGTCCGACTCCCGGCGGAAGGTGGCGGTGTAGTTGAACAGCCTGATGCCTGGGCCGTGGGAGAGGATGTAGTTGTTCATGGGAGACTCCTCGTGGAACAGCGCCCACGTCTGGTGAGGGAGGCGGGGCAGTGGCGCCTCGTAGGCTCGGAAGTCTGTCCCGTAAAAGATGATGGAGGCCGTGCGTTTGTACAGCTGCACCTAAGGGTTGGAAGAGAGAGTCGGGCTTTTACAGGGGACCTTGAGAGCGTGTTCGTTAATTAATTACACACGTGTAGGGATCAGCTTGCAATATCAGTTTTTGTGCCCACTGAAGACATTTTCCTCACATTTGGACAAACTTCCACATTTAAGTCAACATTTAAATGTCTTCGTATCAAAATGCACCGGATGCCACGAGTAAAGAAAACAGCAATGAACGAATGAACGAACGAACACACCAACAGAAGAACGGACGAATGAATAGATAGATAGATAGATAGATAGATAGATAGATAGATAGATAGATAGATAGATAGATAGATAGATAGATAGATTGATAAATTAATTCTGTGCAATCTAAGGAGGAAAATAGAGACATGCATATATATATATTTTTTCTTCTTTTTTCCAAGGAATAAATATAAATCATATCAAATGCTAAATAGCAACAAATATCAAATAACAATATAAAGTTGTGTAATGTAATATAATGTCATACAATATAATATAATTCGATTAAATATGATAAAATTTCATAAATATGAATGATATTTTCAATTCTATTTTTTCTGTTTATTACTCCTGTAGATTTTGCTTCTTTTTTTCCTTCCTTTTCTTTTTTTCCATCCTTTTCTTTCTCTTTTTTTATAATCCATTTTGCACCGGAACTCAGCACCTTAATTTCATTACACAGTATGAATCGCTGTAATGACAACAAAAGACTCCCAAAGAAAAATAAGTTTGTACAGAATCGTACACATATCATACACAAAGTCATTAAATGTAAAATGTCGAAATAAAAGGTTCTCCGTATTAATGTAGACGTGATGTGTTAAACGTTAATCTGCAATGTTTTGAGACATATGCAAACAAGACAGCCACAGCGTGTCACTTAAGCCAATCAGAGCCCCAGTACAAATGATTGACAGTTGCCCCCTCCAATGAAAAGAGGCGTTTTGCTTTCAGCAAAACACTTAAATCATCGTGTACAAAACTAACAGATCATCGATTGACAGTACGACTTCAATGTTCAATAAATTTAAAACAGTCTGTATCTGTGTTTGCTGGTATATTTCAGGTTATTGTGTACCTTTCTGTTGCTCGTAGCCAGGCAGGAGGACGCGGCGCAGTCGATCCTCTCGGTGTCTCCGGGGAAATGCGGGAAAAGTCCGGCGCTCCACCACAGCAGCACGGGCAGCTGCTTGTTGCTCCGCCGGTCGTTGTTGCCCGGACCGCGGTACGAGTCCACGGAGGCAAACTCCATGTCGGAGAAGGCACTCTGGGGCTGGAAGGCTCGTTGGTCCAACGCGTCCAGGTGGAGGTCCACATCTGGGAAGGAGGCGAAGGAGACCCAGACCCAGCAGAGGAGAGCCAGGAGCCCCGCACACACACACGGCATCACTCTGCTCCGACACACCATCTGATGAGGGGAGGGACGGGGACAAATGTCACATCAGACGTCAAATAATTTAGGAAGGACTACTGCAACATATATAGCCATAAATCTCTGCTTAAGTGCTTATTCAAGAGCTGGTTACAACAAACAAACTAACAAACAAACTCCGACATTCCTCCCGTCTGCTCGGCACAGATTTTCCACACTCCCTACCGTCCTCAGGACGACACAGTCATGGAGGCGCGTTTCTCTCAGCTTGTGTTAATGCAAAAACAAAGAGTATTCTCTTTGGAAAATCATGTTTTTCGAGGAGTTGTGGTCCGTAAAGGGAGATGAAGCGGAGTATGATTAACTGTTTCTAGCCACGGGGCACGGCTGTATCCCAGATACGGGCTTCTTCTTCGCCCTGCTAAATCCCAAAATAAAAGCTCCACACTGCCTCCCACGTCCGGAGTGAGCATAGCCACAGGATAAATGTTGCTACTACCTCTCATAACAATAATATTCTGTTATATTTTAGAAATTAATTTGGAATAAGACTTATTCACTATTGTTAAAATATAATATGAAAATATTTTCACAACACAAATTGAAATATTGATACTGTTATTATTAATTGATCAAAATATTTTCAAATAAGTATAAAAGCATTATATTTAGTAATTTCACTAAAGCTAGCAATAGTGTTATTTCAAATGACAATAGATTTAACATGAATAACAACAATTATTACGAATGATATACAAATAATCAATGATTATTATAGATGATAGTTATTAAAAATACTGCTAAATAAATGATGATGTAATAATAATAATCATCATCATCATCATCATCATCGATAATGATAACAACAATGATAACAACAACAACAACAACAACAACAACAACAACAACAATGATAAACGATGTTATCTAGATCTCTTTCTTTCTTTCTCTCTTTCTTTCTCTCTTTCTTTCTCTCTTTCTTTCTTTCTATCTATAACAAATATATTTTTATTGTCCTAGTAATATAAAGTAATTATTTGTAATCATAAAATATTGTCGTTATTTGTTGATTTGTTACAATCTATTTTCACAGTTAGGATTTATTTAGTATTTAAAATTCAGCGAATGACATAATATATTAAAGATTCAAAGCTTTATTGTCACATGCACAGTATAGAAACAAGTTTCCCTGCACAATGAAATTCTTACTTTGCTGCCCTGGACCGGATGCCGCGTGTAAAGAAGCACAAGATAGAGAAATTATAAATGAACACACAGAAAAGGACTCACTAGCAGAGGATGGTTTCGATCCATCGACCTCTGGGTTATGGGCCCAGCACGCTTCCGCTGCGCCACTCTGCTGTTGTTATGAAAGAAAGGATTATTCAATATGATTGTACATTACCTGATATGATATTGCCAATATATATTATAGATATTGATAATATAGAGTAGATTACTAAATACATGTAATATATTAATTATTGTTAGTCGTTGAAATAATATATTGTTATAATTCTTATTGTTCTTATCATACTTATTCTAGTTATTATATAACAATCATCAACTTTTGTCATGGCGCTCTCCAAAATGGAATGGGCAGAGCTCCTCAACATGTAAACACTCAAAGTCCACGAGATGACCACACAGAGCACAGAGCACACAGAGTACAGGATACAAAACAGCAACTCAAACAGAAACTCAAACACTCCACATCCGTCCACGAATATCATCAGCGTGGTTTTGTTGTCATTTTTCCGTGGTTGAACTCGACGGGCGTTAGGACCTATTGAGCAAATGTTTGTGCACGTGCGGAGGCTCCCGGAGGGGAGCGCGCATGTGACGTCATGACATTCAATCTCAGTCCCAATGCAGGGCAGCTGAGGGGACGGCACCGTTATAACTACTCATAACAGGGTGAGCCAAATTTTCACTGCTACAAAAATTAAACGTAAGCGTGCAATGACATGCTAACTCATAGTATTATTTGTTTTTCGCCTGGTTGGTTTATCTTTTTCAGTGTTTTGAGTCGCTCATGGGGCGAAGCTAAAGGCTAAAGGGCTAAGCAGGAGGGATGTCAACAAGCAAGTAGACGCAGCCGGCAGCTGGCTAGCTAGTAAGCTTGTTTGCAGCTGAAAACCCGTTTTACCATGCGCAGCTCGGGGCGAATGTTAGCGCGTTAATATTTGCCCTAAATTCCTCTCTCTAGTATTTGCTCTCTAACGCCTTGCGGCTAATTTCGCAGCCCGAGCAAGGTTGTAGCATTCCATGTTTAACAGCAAGCTTGAACAAGTTTCTCGGCTGCGCCTGCGCAGTTGCTGTGATCCTGACTCAGCCCTCTTGTTGTAAAGTAGAAATTCTATAGCTTATCTGTTGCATCTCCCCATCCGCACTCATGTTCGTATTATTGCTTCAAGCGTGGAACAGATCACCGACAAGAGTGGCACAAAACAATGTTACATTTGTACAAATCACGCATAAAAAATTTTACTCATTATCCTCAATTATTATGTAAGCAGGACATACAGCTGTGAGCGTTTTGTCTGACCTGTTGGTTATTCAACAGCAAGAGTCCTTGGAAACTAGTGATTTATTACCTAGCTGATATGAGTGGTCGTTGTTGATAAAAGGGTTATTTTGTGTCAAATTCTGGCATGACCCTTGTATCGACTGAATTATATTTAGTTGAGTTCCCCTTTACAACGCTAGTAATTTTCACTTCCCGTTTCGTAGAGTGGTGAGTGTGATATTTTGGGTCTTATTTCGAGTCAAATCTCAGCTTCTGCCTTTTCTACCTCGCTCCAGGTTTCAGCTGACCCTGGTCGGCCCCCCAGGTGTGGAGGCCCATATCGGAGGGAGGAAGAGTGATGAGTGGGAAGAGCCTCCTGCTGAAGGTGATCCTGCTGGGGGATGGCGGCGTGGGCAAGTCCTCCCTGATGAACCGATATGTCACCGACCGCTTCGACTCCCAGTCCTTCCACACCATCGGTGTGGAGTTCCTCAACCGGGACCTGGAGGTGGACGGGCGCCTGGTCACCCTCCAGATCTGGGACACGGCCGGTCAGGAGCGCTTCAAGTCCCTCCGCACGCCTTTTTACCGCGGCGCCGACTGCTGCTTGCTAACATTCGCCGTTGACGACCTGCAGAGCTTCCAAAACCTGGGCTGCTGGAAGAAAGAATTCATGTACTACTCAGACGTGAAGGACCCCGAGCGCTTCCCGTTTGTGGTGCTGGGGAACAAGGTGGACGTGGAGGTGAGGGAGGTGGGGGAGGACGAGGCGCGGGCGTGGTGCGAGGAGAACGGATGCTGCCCGTACTTCGAGACCAGCGCTAAAGACGACACTAACGTCACGGCTGCGTTCGAGGCGGCCGTCAGGGAGGTTCTGGCCGCGGAGGACCCCATCGACCACTCGCTGCTGAGTAGCACTATCGATCTCCACGGTAACCGCAAAGCGTCTCGCTCGTCTTGCTGCTGATGGGCCGATAATGTGTCTTGACTGAGACCCAGCTATAGTATTTACGACGAGGTGGGGTACTTTATGGTACGTATACTGTAGGTATGAGTACAATGTCCACCTCGCGATAATGTGGATAAGCTGCGGCGGCTATGAGGCTTGGCTTTTGAAGGTACGGCGACATCGGAACAGGCACACTAACATTTTGTACTCTGTTGCACAAGTCGATTTAAGGTTTACCCAGCGTGCACCATTGTGTTACGAACTTCTTTCATTGCAGTTTGCTGCATTTTAAAGGTTTAAAGGTACCCACGCCGTCCTAATGAGCACAGGCTGCAGCCACATCCACATATTTGGTCTTACATCCTGATTCGAATTCTGTCTGAGATGGTTTTATGGACTCTTAGGGAACCTTCCAATGTGTTTCTTTATTTTCTGCTCATTTTGTTGTCTATTACCTGGCCGACAATCAGGTATTTCCCCCTTTCTTCCACCGAAACAAGAAGCGATACCATTCAGATGGATTTGCTGGAGTCTGGATGCTCACGAAGAAAACATTAAGGTACCAGGGGCAGCAAAGATTGCGGCAGAAAAGGGGAAAATGACTCGATATAGACAAAGGGAAGGAAATTGTGCACTGGAATATTGCAACTCGGCTTGCATTCCGTATAAGCTATTGTCACGCTCTAATAATCATTACCTGTTACCTGCCCGCTACAGCAGAGCCGCAGATGTCCTGCCGTCTGAAATCATTCTGCCGTTCCATTCGGGGTCAGTGGACATTGCTTAGTGTGTCCCCAGTGTCCAGAAAAGAATAATAATAATAATGCTTTTGCTACTGTTGTTGAACTGCTGTTTATTTTACTGTAAAGCACATGAGATATTCCGACACGTAAGGGACACGAGACCTGGTCATTTCCTTGGGCTTCAGTAGTTGATAATAATATTGATAAGTATCATTTATCTTAATAATAGTAACGCTATGTAACCTCACTCTAGATCAGCACCATCAGTGTTTATTGTTTGTCACCTCTTTTCTGCTTCTTCAAAACAGTATTGAGTTCACATTTCTTACAGTATTGAGGAAAATTAGGTGCGTTTATGTGAATGGTACTTTTATTTTTGTGGTCCTAGTACAGGTTTATTTACCACAGGTATCACTGTCTGTTGTCTCTTTGGTTTAGCTGCTATTGGTAAACGGTAGCAGCGTTAGTTTGGTTTTAAAAAATGTCTGTGATGACTTTTAACGCCTACAGCATGAGTTAAGGGTTAAATTCATCCTCTGCTCAGTATTTACGTTTGTTTGAGTACCGTTAAGGAACTATACCAGTTGCACAATGAGGTCAAACATCTCATGAATGTCCAGTCACCTCAGCTCTCACCATGCTTCAATGTTGTCATTGGTTTTTGTTTATTTTAGTGGTTTGCTATCTCTCAGTCTGAGACTGACCGCGATTTTGTTTGCATTTCGGTTACAAATTTCAAGAATGTGTCAGATTTCCATGTGTGTGCAGCCCAACAGTGACCTTACAACTGTTTTAGTATCAGTAAGAACCCAATTCTTTACGGTGCTGTCGAATATCCTCAGAACACTTTTTTTCCTAATTTATCAGAAGCCTACAATAACAACTGATTGTCCATTTGTTTACCACGTTGTCTGTGAAGGCGTGTTCAGGTCCTGATTGCCTCATTGTACGAAATTTACTAACTGTGAAAGAGTCGGGCATTTCATTGAAATTGAAAATATCAGCCCACATTGATCCAAATGGAAAGCGAGTGTGTTTCTCAGCTTTTATGTTTCCGGGGCTGCTTTACCGCGCTTCCTATCCTGCCATGGAAATGATTTCCAAACATTCACATAAGTCGATTAAATGTACAATTAAATAAACTGCATTGTGTGTGTTTATTTATCGTTACATCCACATCCCCAGAGTGGGCGAGGGGGCGCTATGGGTGAAAAATAAAATAAACCAAATCTAGAAAAAGATAACCACGTACTATTCAACTCCAACTGATGATGTGCAGGTGTGGCCCCTCCTGCGTGGTTCAATAAGCCACCTGCAGGCGGCCAACATCATCATCATCACACCTTTCCGGATCACCATGGCAACGAGAAAGTGTTGGCAGGGATCCCGGGGAGTTCACGTCCAACCACATCGATTGAAATTTGTGGCCAAAAAAAAAGAGGAAGGTCCCGCGATCCACAACAGAAATACAAAAAAGAGACACACTGGGATTGTTAAAACCAACAGCGACACACACACACTCATGGAGTGTGTGAGGATGCTGAAGAGAAAGAACAGATAAGAGCGACTTTGGTGTTATACCGCCTGTGTCCACCAGGGGTTTTTGTTCTCACCATGCAGGCACATCCCAATGACTTGAAGATTTAAATACTAGTACTTCGTGACGTCATAGGCCCATTCTTAAGATCTGACCAACTGTGATAAAAATGAAGGAATAAAAAAAGTCACTACATCTGTGATCAACGAAATAAATACTTTTTTTTTTTTTTTTTTAACCCTTGGATGAAAACCCCACCAATACACTCTTAGGGTCATTTTTGATCCCAATTGAAATTCTGAAAATATCGAAAACTTTAAAAAAATATTTAGAATTTAATTAAAATTAAATTAATGAAAACATAAAGAAACATATTGCCTCGTGTCACAAACATGTATAATGAGAAATATATTGAATACTAATATATTACAAATTTTCTTCATAAATATTTTGAAGAATAACAATCTGTGGGGTCATTTTTGACCCAACGTGTGCATCTGAGGCTTAAATGAGCACATACAGCAATAAATTCTGCTCACAACGCGCACTTTTAAGCCGGTACAAGTCTTTTTATTCCAAGTTTCCTCTCATCTTGTATGTCATCTGGAGGTCACGGTGGGTTCCCTGGTTGGGGGTTCGGGTGTCGGGGGCTCCAGCTGCCGAGTGGAGGCCGCGGTGCGCATCACTCATCTGCCCCCCGCGGTGAGAGTGTGACTCGGTATCCTGAGCTGGTGACAGACCCACTTACAGAATCAAGTGGGGAGAAAACGGGACAATCCTTTAAAATGCGATAGATTTTGTTCTCCCTCCTTCCCCCCTCCCACGTGATATAAGCCCCTCTCCCCCTTTTTTTTGGTGCCTCGGGAGCCGCTATATATTATCAGCAGCTCCGGTGGGGGTGGAGCATCTGAGTCTGCTTCAATCTCCACCTGTGGGCGTCGTGTGGAGCCGCGCTCGGACCCCCCGACTGGGCACGGTGATGAGCAGGTGCGGCCCCCCGCGGCTCGGTAAGCATTCTTAAAAAGTGATCATCGTCATACCTTTCCGCGTCACCGGGGAAACGCAGGGTGTCCGCGGAGACCCCGATGATCTGGTGTCCGTCCCCCGCGGACCGGAATTTGTGCTTGTAGTCCCCGAACATGGAGACGTTCCACAGCCGGGCGCCGTCTCGCAGAACCCGGCAAGGAACCGTCCCTCTCTCGAAGAGATCCGAGATGAGGAGGCGGTCGTTGATGATGTTGGCGGTCTGGGCCGCCACCCACTCCAGCAGGGAGTCGAAGCGCTCGCTGTGGGTCTGGCGGGGCAGGTCGAACGGGAGACATCGCCGGAAGTTGTGGAGGACCTCCTTCCTCCCGCATCCGAACACGAACCTGTTGGAGCCTTTGGGGGGCAGGCGGGAGGACACGGAGAAGTAGGCGCGGAGGACCAGCTCCTGGCACCAGAACTTGAGGAAGGTGGTGGCGTTCACGTTCTGCCACATGGTCATGTCCCCGATGTCCACCAGGGTTTTGGTCCACGCGGACCTGATGTCCTCCACCAGCTGGGGGCACATGACGTTGACGATGTGTTTGGTCGCCTCGTCCTGCGCTGCGTTCATGTCGCCCGTCCGTCCGTCAGTCCGTCCGCGCCGCGCCTGGCACGACCCGACGAAATCACACGCTTTAATAACTCCCCGCGTGACGTCATAGCTCGTCCTTTTCGCTCATGCCGGCGCCGGAATCGTCACGAGGACGCGAAGGCTACGACAAGACGCGGGGCGATCTGCGCCTTTCAAAGTCTATTTGAGGCGGCCTTCAAACAAAGTCCATCCATCCATTCTCTTCCTCTCTCCTCCTCCTCCTCCTCCTCTTCACCTTCCTCCCCCGCTGAGTGCGATTGGATTTGTGTTGCGGATGCAGCCGCTCGTCCTCCTGCCTGCCTGCTGTAAACGCTGCTCATCCTCTGAACATCTTCTCCTCCCTTCTTCCCCCCCTCAGTGAAAAATGAGCCCGCTGTGCCAAACTGCTGTCAAAAGTGCTGAATATTATGCAGCCAATACTACAAATAAAACATGCCACAAAGCCAAAAACGTACAAATCTCCGTCTGGCATCTGGCAGGTTCCTGAGCACAGAATTCTTATTTCAGGACTGGAACCGAGCAGCTGCTCCTCGATAAAATACGGCTTCTACCACGTTCTCTATGAAGCTGCTCAGCCGCTCTCACGCTATTCATCAAACCTCTCAGCTCTGATGAATGATTCAAGTTTGGACCCAGCAGGTCGCCCCCGCCCACCCCCTTTCTGGTGTCTAAAAGTTGTATTTTGTCGGACAAATTCGCCCTTGAACGTCACATCTGCCAAACGAGCATGTTACTCAGCGGCGGACAATTTCTCTGTCATTAAAACAGAAAACCAAGCCGGAGCTGGACGTTTATTCGCCCTCCATCAATAATATATTCACTACATCCAGCTTGCAGTGCCTGTGCAAGGAAAACCAAAGTAACAGGGTTTTTTTTTTTTTCCTGTCTTTCACAAAACCTCTGGCCCCCGGACATAAAAAACTTAACACTCGGGTCATATGGGTCAGAGTTCCTATTTCGTGAATAAAAATCGGATTTCCACCTCGCCCTGGCCGAGAATAACGAAAAAGCGGATCAATTCAGGAGGATGCTACATCTTATTTCCCACTAAAAGCCTTAACAGAAAAGGATAGGGTTGGGATTGGGGACCTCAGTAAGTGGGCGGGGGGCTGTCCAACCTTAACCCCACCCCTAACCCTTTCCCCAACCTCAGCCCTACCCCCAACTCAAACTCCAGCCCCTTACCCAAACCTACCCCTTGA
>OMPJ01040804.1:0-12651 GCA_900312935.1 Carapus acus
GTGTCAGCATAGGGGAATATTTTGTCTTCCCCAATCCATCCTTCACCTCTGACCATACATGATGCACAGACATGTGGACTCAGTCACACTCGCCCACCCACACACTCACACACTCACTCCCTCACACACATGTCCACTCACTCACTCATGTGTGTGTGTGTGTCATGTAGCAGTGTGTGCGTCAAAAACATGAATATTGAGGCAGTTGTGACGACGCGGCGTGACACAACACGAGGAAGCCGTGAAACTAACCCGACAGGTCTGAGGAGCTGCAAGCGTGTGTGTGTGTGCGCGCGCCTGTGTGTGTGACTGACTGTGATTGTGTGTGTGTGAGGTCTGGCCGGCCTGACTCACCGCTGCTGTAGGCGTAGGGCGACTCGGCCGATCCGTCCTGCAGGCTGTCCAGGATTTCTCCTTTGCCCACGTCGCTGTCGCCGACCAGCAGGAACTTGAGCAGGTAGTCGTAACTCTTCACAGGGCTGCCCTGACTTCCCATCATGCATCACGTCTCAGCGCCGCGATGTCAGAGGGTGGCAGCTGACTGACAGGTAGTTCGCCTCACCACCCTAAGTGTGTGTTTGTAGGGGGCAGGCGATCTCCACCAGGATGGAGTAAGTGTCCCACTTTGAAACTTTAAAGGAGCGCCTCACTATATCCTAAGAATTTCACTTATCTCTACAAAGTACTTTACAATAACCTGGCACATCCTACTTAAAAATAAGGTTTCTAAAGCTTTAAACTACTCAACAAACCAAACTGCATACAGCCAAGACAATAAAACTGCCAATAAGAGCAAACACAGCTTCGAATAATGTAAACAAGAGTCCTACCACCAAAATAGAAGATACCACGACAGTCTGCTAAAACTCTCCAGACTAAAAATAACACCCACAACTTTGTATCTACTTGGCTGTTATACGGTGTTGCGCAGGAGCCAGGCAACTTAACATGCTAGTTAATATTCACAAACTAAAACAAAAGCGTTTGTGCTGCAAATCGTCGCATAGGTTGAATTTTAAACCCAGTAGCAGCCACGGTGCGGAGCTGCATTAGCCGCCTAGCTTAGCCGGCTATTCACCCTGAGGACTGTGCCGAAACAGCTCAGAGAGTCAAAAGCTCCAAAGTATGTAAAGACAGCGGCTCCAGCGTGTCCCGCCGCTCGGAGCAGCGCTCGGGGCGGCGCTCGGCGGTGGTCCGGGCGGAGGTAGAAGAGAAGTCTTATTCTTAATGGCCGCGAGCTAAAGGCTAACTTAGCTTAACTTCCACCGACGTCAGTGCGGCTCGGGCCGCCTCGGCGGGGTTCGGTCCGGGTAGCGAAGAGCCACGCGGCGCGCCGTTTTACAGCCACGGGATCACAGCGCCGCCGGGAGTCTTAGGTCCATTCCGAGTGTCTGTGAGCATCAGGGCTGATTTCACTCCGCGTTGCGCCCATTTCGTCGCATTCCGCCTGGTAGAGTCTCTCCGGCCCGCGGCTCTATGACTGACTGAACGTTGGCTGACAGCTCCGCCCGACTCAGCCTGTAGCCCCGCCTCCTGGATTACAGACCCCGCCTTTTTTGGAATCTGATTGGACAGCACCGCCGAGGGCTTGAACACTGGGTGCCTTATAGGATCGTGAATACGTCAATCAAAGTTGTTGTCAACAACACTTGCAGATGGTGCGGAGAATGTGGACAACAAAGATGAGTCAGTGTCAGTGAGCGCAGAACAATGGCCACAGCATCTCTGCCTCGGGACGAGGAGGGAGAGAGCTCAGCGCCAAAACGTGATGGAGCTCAGCAGCCGCCATCCCGCAGATGTGATCAAAACAAAGAGGGAGCACATAAATCGTAGTAAACCGAGGGGAACGAACAGTCGCCATAGTCGTCACCGCTCTACAGATTCATCTCATGATGTGTTACATTTCCTCTATTATTGTCGATATCAATCATTTTCATTAGTGTAAGATACCTGCTTATTTAGAATAAACCGTGAAAGGCTGCCGTAAACTTTTCCCCGCAGTTTAATAGCCATGGAGTGTTGTACTGGCTTTTCTAGCGTGTTTCATCCAGTTTATCAGGACAAAGGATGACAAAGAGAGAGGATCTGTACGCCAGTGGTCAATAAGAGGGTTAGATTCTGTTTAAGGGAGGTGAGACACGAGAGGTCCCTGGATCTAAACAAAGCAGAGGTGGGGAGCAAAAAGGGGCAAAAGTGGAGATGCTGGGGATTGAACCCAGGACCTCATACATGCGAAGCATGCGCTCTCCCTCTGAGCTACATCCCCCCTGCTGAGTTTAGCCAGGACTCACCTGCTGTGGCCAGACGACAGAAGGGTATTTCTGAACCGTTAGGGAGGGACGTGGATCTGAGGGACGAGGCACTCAGCCACCACCACGCCGAGTCTAACTGTCACATCTGAGACACTTTGTGTTTGACAGTTTGCTTTCAAATCCCTCAGAACCTTTGCTGTCACTGCACCCCGGGAACATCAGGAGTGCTGGGAAATGTGTGTGCAGGAGCAAATGGTGTCAATCTGCTTTTGTCTCAGGATGCATTCCGCCTCAGTTCTGGCAGAATATGAACACACACGCGCTGTAGCTTCATATTCCCGACATGACCGCCAGGAGAGAGATCTCCCTCGGCAGATAAGCCGGCCTAAGCCTGAAGATCTCATCCATCACAGGAGCTTCTGCTTTCTACGCTTTGGAGAATGAGGATCCCGTCTGTGCGAGCGGGTCAGTATGGATTATTCATACGCACAAAGCAAATCATCTGCTGGGCTGCTGCTCTCAATCATTTCACGATTGCAGAATTAATTCAATAAAGCCTGACATACATTTGCTGGGAAGGAGATTAGAGCAGATAAATTAAATTGAATCTAACCACCACAATGTTATGGTGATTTAGAGATTAATCCACTCTATCTGAATTCGATCATTTCTCCTGTAAAGCAAAAACAGTTTTCAATGCAGTCAATCCTCATGTGAAGACATAAACATTTATTCTTTTGCTAATGATTCTCCTTCATCAAGGCAGATAAAAGTGGGACCAAAAAGAGTCCCTGATCTAAATGTAAATAAATGTATTGCTAATGACAATTAGAAATAAATGTCAGACATCATCATCATCATGAATGGCAATAATCACAAAGGATTCTGGGAGCTTCGTCAAAATGGCACGTTACACAAAGAAAAGAGGGATTAGAGGAATGATGCAGAGATTTGTGGGGCAGTGAGACAATCACATCATAAGACTGAGACACAAAAACTACACACCAGAAAACACAAACTTTGTTCCAAAGCTGGTCAGAGTGATCAGAGTCTCCTCATACACAGGGAATAAAACACAGTTAGTCTCAGTAAGAGCTCAGCTTGCATTAATCATAAGAAATCGACATTAAAAACTATCCGACAACCCCCCATCAACCCCCGAACCTCATTAGGGTTCTTATAAGATGTTGCTCTCAGATGACGTGAACCATCATTTATCCATTTTAAGTTGGTAAAACACATGTTACATCTCTGTCGATTCCACTCATGTAACTATTCCCTCCAGTCGCTGATAAATGACAGCTGATCCTCACCTGAGGGGCGGGCTAACCTGCTCTCCTTTGTTTCTGATTGATCAATACCAAGGCTTTGGCTGGTTTGATTGGTTTACAACAGCATCAGTTTAGTGACTAACAAGGTTTCATTGGATAGTCAAAACCACAACAAAATCTGCGTCTGGTCTCTCTTTTTCCCTCTTCTTTTTCCAAATGACTGAAATCCCTCGATAGACGGAGACGTTTTAATCCCTGCCCCCCGCCGCAACCCCCCCCGTCAGTCAGTCTTGGTGCTCTTGTGTCTCCAGGGGTAGATCAGCTCGCCCACAAACAGCTTCTTGGCCAGCGCCGCCCACGAGTCTCTGGGGTAACAGCTGTAGGTCGGCGTGCGGTAAGTCTGAAGCACGTCGCCGCTCCTCAGCGGGTTAATCTGAGGAGGAAGAGTAAGAGGAAGCCTCATCACCAGCACACAGAGAAGTGAGGACCAACATCCGCCATGATGACATCACAACCCCCCCACCGCAGCCGTGTGCTGAATGGCGATGATGTCACAGTGGCGTCCTTACCTCCATCAGAAGGTGGAGGGCCGTGCCAGGCTGCTCAGACAGCACGCGGAACTTCACGCCCTCTACACACACACACACAAGTTTGTTGTAATATCTCTTTTACTTTTGCTCTTTTATTCACTTTGTTACTTATATTTTTTTATCGTGTACGGCGTTTTCTCACCTGCCAGCCTGTAGGGGCGACACACTCGCAGGCCGATGGCAAACAGTGGGAAGGAGTTGATGAAGTCCACGCTGAGGTGGAGGACGCCCTGGAACAGCACCACCACCAGGCGAAGCTGTGCAACGCAGTGACATCAGAAATCCCTCACACACCCACACCCAGCAGGGTCCATGTCCACACCCACAGCAGTGAGGGAGCAGGGGGCCAGGGCATTCACACACACACACACACACTCGCACACGCACACACACAGTTTGGTGGCTTACCAGAGTGAAGACCAGGTAGTACAGCGCTGTGGTGGGCAGCAGGAACAGCAGGATGGTGAAGAGCAGCGTTCCGATGAAGAGCTGCAACAACACAACCACAGAACACACTCACTACCAAACCGGTCACAGCCCACGTGTGCGTTAGGGGTGTGTATCGGCAAGAATCTGACGATACGATACGTATCACGATACAGGGGCAACGATACGATATATGGCGATTTATTGCGGTACTGTAGGAACAAAGATGTACTGAGTTTCTTTTGAAAGAATTTGATTGTAGAACTGTAGCACATAGCACACACAATGCTGTTACATGCTTAACATCAGCTTGTACAGAGAAATACAAGCATTTGCAGGATTGAAGAAAAAATATGTAAATTAAATTAAATTAAATTAAATTAAATTAAATTAAATTAAATTAAATTAAATTAAATTAAATTAAATTAAATTAAATCTGTAGATATTTTCAGAAAATATTTGTTAAAATATTAACAAAAAATGTCAACTGTTATTGACAAAAATTAAGTACCAAGCTCTGCAACATGACTTTTTCAGTGTAATCTCAATAAAGGAATTTACCCATCTGCCTAAATAAATAAAAGCTTGAAGGACTCAACAAAATTAAATATGGTCAACAGTATGTCAACAGTCCAGATACTGGATTTTACTTTTAATACTAATACTTTTTTCTGCTATAAATAAGTTTTTTTCTGCTTCAAAATGAGTTAACATCTTGAATTATTTTATTTCCTAACTACGTACACCGGAATGCAGCACCTTAGTTTCATTACTTAATTCAATTGCTGTAATGCCAAAAAAAGATTCCTGATTCCTGAATAGTTCGTTGAGCAGGATCCACTCGTTTCACGTTAGCCTGTAATGCTACATTGCCATGGTGTCTCGCCACATGTGCTCGCAAATTTGAAGTACTTCCCGAGTACTTGACTCTGGAGTTGCAGAGTTTGCACACCGCATGGCTCTCGTCATAGTCATAACTGCCTTCTTTTGTTTTGAAACCAAGATATGGCCAAACATCAGCTTTAAAATATCACGATATTTAAGTGTTTCGATACTTTCTTACACCTCTAGTGTGCGTGTGTGTGAGCAGACCTGGTCCAGGTCGTAGGAGCACGAGTCCACCCTCTGCCTCAGCACGTTCCACTTCTTCCCTCTGAAGAGCCTCCAGAGGGCTGAGAGCCCGTAGAGCTTCAGACAGTACAACCTGACGGATGACATCACCGTTACATCATCATCATCATCATCATCATCATGGCCTGTTTTGTGTTCGCTAGCATGACTCGTGCACATGGAGCACTGTGGCTGCTGAGGAGGAGGCACAATGACCCGATTTCCCACTTTCCAGAGGCACCTGAAGGCACCACAGGGTCATTTCATGTCCTCAGCTGCACTCTGCCGCCACACACACACACACACACACACACACTCAAGCAGGCAGGGCTGAGAGGCTAAGAGAGAGCACTGCAGGAGTGGTGCCCCCTGGTGGTAAGATCTGCTACACAGCAATGAGCCAAGTTCCTCACTTATTGGTGGTTGAGGATCGAAGATTGATCCTGTGCGGTGTGTGTGTGTGTGTGGTGTGTGTGTGTGTGTGTGTGTGGGCATCAGTTATAAATCACCTTGCTCCATAGACATAGAAGCAGTAGATGTGCAGCGTCAGTAGCGCCACCATGTCAGACAGCAGCGAGAGGGCAAAGGTCAGGCCCAGGCAGGCTGAGAGTCCTCCGTACCAGAGGATGCCCTCGATGAAGGGCGACATCAGGTGGATGTAACCTGGAGAGCGGGGCAACAGGTCAAAGGTCAAAGGTCAGAAGGCCAGAACCTGACACCTCATCAGCGCTGCCATCTTTGCTGTGGGTGCAGATGCCGACTCACTGATCCACAGGTGGATGTGGTAGAGGAAGAAGCGTCCCAGCACCTGGTCCAAGGCTCGGTTCATCTTCAGCCCAGCTGGAGCTCCCATCAGCCACTGCAGGAGCTTGTCCAGCTCTCTGGCCACGTGCTGCACGGCAACACACGCGTGTGCAGAGGACGGGGCGATTGAGACACATGCATGAATGCAGCTCTTACAGATGTGACACTGATTTACACACACACACAGACACACACACTTACGTCTGCAGCTGGCACCAGCGCGTTGGCGAGGAGGCTGATGTGGTTGTTCCTGTAGAGCCACGACATGAGGAGCACGCCAAGGGCCACGTCCACCAGGAAGGACACCAGGATGTTGGCCTTCCTACCCGCAGGGACAAAGACACTCAGGCGCCCGCCTGGCTCCATGTCTGCCCACATATGACCCACATGTCCCTCTCTGTACCCACCTCATGAAGTGTGTGTGGTCGGCAGCAGGCTTTGTGGACCAGAGCGTCTTCATGTGCTGAGTTCTGTAGCTCAGCTGGACACAGGTGGACAGTTTGCTGGACAGAAAGCGGAGCGGCCAGGAGCTGAAGATCCTGCAGGAGAGAGGAGAGGAGGGAGCTGAAGGTGAGGAGCATGCTCAGATGTGTGGGACGTCTCACGCTGGAGGACTGTGTTCTGGTTTGGACCTCAAAATGGGGACACAGGACGTGCTTCTCTCACCGCGAGCTAAAGATGGCGGTCCAGATGGCGAGCAGCCAGCTGAGGAGCATGCAGAGCGGCACCGAGGCCTGTTTGAGGAGCTCCACGATGATGCTGGCCTCGCGGCCCTCCGACTGCCAGTGCGTCAGCTTCAGCGGCCCGTCGTCGTACTTGTCGAGGAAGAAGAGCGGCTCGCTGCGGGCCACCGTCTGGAACATCTGCCGTAGAAGAAGAAGGCTCCATCAGTGACCCCGGTGTGTGGTGTGGTGGTGAGTTCGGGGGCGGAGTCTGAGGCGTACCTGTCTCAGCTCAGACGGCGACTCCCCCTCCCCCTCAGGGACGCCGTTCACGATGGGGTGGAGCTGAGAGAGCATGACCTTCCTCTGCTCGTAGTGGATGAAGATCACCTTCTGCTCCTCCTCCTTCTCATTGGACGGCTGCTGAGCTGTCCCTCCACCCGACAATGATGTGTGCGACTTATTCCTGGTGCTGTCGATGACGTCGCATGTGAAGCCTGTCTGCCCAAACTGGCGGCTGATCTGCAGCCAGCGGATCTGAGGGAAGATGGTGCTCAGGTCCTTCAGGAAGCTGTCCATGCCCTCCTGGCCATCTTTGGGCAAACTCCACGATCCCAGAACCGTCAGGTCCACCCCGCTCTGGGCCCGCATCTGCAGAATTCACACAAAACGGCAACAAGACGCTAAGCGTTAGCTCCGATGGGAGGACAGGCGCGGCTAAGATACTGCAGTGGAGATCAGACCTCTTGCAGGTACTGCTTGACCTGGCCTGGGATGAAGGGGTAGTGGACCACCGTCAGAACCACGGCCGAGTCGGAGCCGGCCAGCCACCGGCCCACCAGCAGGCCACTGTCTGCCCGGTTGCAGCACTGTGGGAAGAAGATCTTCAGCACCATGCTTGCTCTCGCTCGCCCAGCAGGAGGTCCAAATCTGAGAAAACACACATCCATCTGTTTCACATGTCTGGTAACACAGAACAGGTGTGGACCACCCAGCCAGAATCAGGATCAAATTGAATCCAGATCAGTCCATATCACAACAATGCTGGTTTTATGGTGACATTTCGTGGATGGACACAAAGCTGACGAGTCACTGAAGTCAAACACAATCACGAGGTAAAAATTATGTTCGCTGCAAAACAGATCGATTTGTTCAGACATTTGAATTTCCCGGTTAACACAGAAAAAGATAAGCCAACCTGAAGCCCTCAGTAGCAGAAAAAACGAGTGTGAAAGAGAAAAGATCGCTGAGGTTTGTGGGTCAATGTCTGTCCTCAACGATCGACTTTATGCAGCCCGCCTCAGGCTGTCGGCATCGACAGAAGTAGAGGACAAATAGGGACAGACCAGACTAAAAGGGACAGACCGGACAAACGCGAGCGTGGAGGTCATGAAGGAGAACCATTGGAAGGGAGGGCGAAGAGTTTCGGAGCTGAAGTACGGTTCACCGAGAGGAGGACACGGAGAATTACGAGAGGCGAGAAGGAGGAGTGAGTGTCTGTGTATCTATCTGCCTCTGCCATCTCTCTCTCTCTCTCTCTCTCTATCTATCTATCTCTCTCTATCTCTCTGCCTCACTCTGACTCTCACTCTGTGTCCCCCTCTCCTCTCTCTCAGTCTGTCATTGCATCTGTGTCTTTGTACCTGGTCCTGCTCCGCTTGTCCCTCAGCCCGCGGACCCGCACCGCCTGGCCGCCATCTTGACTGTTTACTGTGCCACAGTTGACAAGGTCCGGCGGGAAACAAGCCGGCGCGAGAGTGCGCGTGAGATAGCGAGAGGGCACGTGCGTACGCGCATGCGTGCTTGCACACACGTCAGTCTCGCGCTTAGTGTCTATCAAGCTTGAGACAGGGACACAGTATCGAGTTTATTTAGGGATGTTTGCAAAGAAAATACATTGATAGTGAGTGTGAGCCCAAACCGGTTACAGTATAAAGAAGTGTCATGTGGAGAACGCTGCCCGTCCTCCTGAAATTCATTTACACTTACTTTCTTGGGTGAAAATATAGAAACAAGCTGGTGTTGAAATCCTGTATATCCTCTGGATAAACAAAGTCTACCATGAAAAATAACACTTCATGTTTGGTTCATGTATCTTTTGGTATAACAAATGAAAATATCCTCACCGGCTGGCTGTGCTACTCCTGAGGCGTGTGCTGACTGAGTCCTTATCACAGGACCACCCTGCCACAGAGGGCGGGATGGAGACAACACCACAAGAAACCGCCTTTTTTCAAAACTCTTCTCTCAAGAGGCATTTGAAAATCTTTCAGATCAAGGTGTAATAACCCAGAAATAAATATGTAATACATTCTGATGCTCTGGTGTTGGGCGGCTGCAGGTGTTGGTTAAATGTTGGATTAAAATAAAAAGTCTTTTAAATTATTCGATGAAAAATAATTCTTTCGAAATGCGATGAAGTCATTTCAATTTTAATCTTAGTTTTCTGCGACGCTGCTGCGTCTGTAGGAACTATGTTACCCAGGAGGCACTACGAGCCTCGCACTGCCTTCTGGGTAAACCAGAAGTAAACAAACGCACGTTGACGATGAACGCAGAGGGAAAACTGGAGAGAAGCGACGTTTTACACGACTTTAAAGCGCATTTCTTCTCCATGAGTCGACTCTCTGCCTTTCCATGGCACGTAAGTGGGATTTGAAAACATATATTTCATTCAACTTGTGAACGCAAAAACGGCTCGCAAACGCGGCGTCTTCCTTCTCTGTCTCAGATGGTGGAGGAGGAGCTGAAGCAGGACAAAGGCTCCGAGCTGATCTCTGACATTCTGCGACAGGTTAGGCCCGCAGAGCTTCTATCTACAGCGCGAAGACAGGTAAATTCACTAACCCACGTGTTCTATATGTCCCTCAGACGTGTCTCCACCCACTGAGTCAACGGCGCCCCCCTGCGGCCACCTTCAGGCGGCGCTTCCTCTCCGAGCTCATCAAGAGGGTTCGTCCACCCCACAGCGTTTTTATAGATGGCTTGGGGAGCATAACAAGCTTCAGCTGGATCAAGGCAGACAGGACGATGCTCTGCTGGCCCTGACCTTTGACATTTCTCTTGCTCCTCCCCCAGCACGAGGCCGCAGGTCAGGAGCCTCTGGATGAGCTGTATGATGCCCTAGGCTCCGTGCTGGCAGCTGCCCACGACCCCGACTGTTACAAGAGCTACATACTGGTACCAACGCGCACACACACTGGCACACATAGGGGAGTGTGTGTTTGTCAGACCCTCAAATAGCATTTGTGTGTGCAGCCCAGCGGCGAGGCGGTCAGCTTGCTGGAGAGCGCAGCTGTGATTTCAGAGGGCACGACAGGCCTGGTAACATGGGAGGCTGCTCTTTACCTGGCCGAGTGGGCCCTGGAACACCCGCAGGTCTTCAGCGGGAGGTGTGTGTGTGTGTGTGTGTGTGTGTGTGTGTGTCATTTTGTTTCCAAGCTCCATGATGATGAATCCCCTCTGTCCCCCCAGGGTGGTGCTGGAGCTGGGCAGCGGCGTGGGACTGACGGGCGTCACCATCTGTCGCTCCTGCCGTCCGTCCCGGTTCGTCTTCAGCGACGCCCATCCCTCCGTCCTGCAGGCCTTGAGGCGTAATGTGCGGCTGAACGGGCTGAGCGACGAAGCGACGGACCTCCAAGTCAGTGTGATCGAGCTCGACTGGACCGCCGTTACTGAGGAGCAACTACGAGCCATTGGGCCCAACGTGGTCATCGCAGCAGGTCAGAGTTCAAAGCCACTGCCTGCCAGAACACCTGTAGTGGAGGTTCAACACTGCCCTCTGCTGGTCACCTCGGGAAACTGCAGTAACCAATGATTGCACTGTGCTATGATTTATCAGGGTGCAGCTGTGCCCTGCTGGTCAAACTGAAAACTACAGTGGCCATGCCGTCTATGCCGTTTTAAACTGACTTGCTCCACCTAGTGGACAGGTTGAAGAGTGCAGTTATTCCCCTTATCAGATCTGTCAAAAACTCAACAAGCGTCAACAGATGTTTCCACTTAGCGTGCCCACCTAGCAATATTTCTCCCCTGGTGTGTAGATGTTGTGTACGACCCAGAGCTCACAGGGAGCCTGGTGATGCTGCTGTCCAAGATCCTCAAGAGCTCCTCTCCTAACGTCCTCCTTGAGGTTCTCATCTGCTCCACAGTGAGGAACCCCAGCACATACAGCGGCTTCAAGCAGCAGCTCGGTACAACACACACACACATGCAGCTCACCACAGTGTCCCGAAGCTCTCTGAAACTTTCCCCATGTGTGTTTGCACAGACGAAGCAGGGATCCGGCACGCCGTGCTGCCAGCGCCGCGGGGGCACGTGTTTCCCTACAGCAGGGCGTCGCCCATCCAGCTGCTCAGACTGACAATGTAGCTGCTGCTGCATAAAAAATTTTATTTACAATCACAAGTCATACAAATCACCCCACAGTGTGTGTTTGGTCCAGGCGAGTCGCCGCTCTGCCATCACGGCGCCGTGAACAGAGGCAGGACCTTCTCGTCCCAGTTGTCGTCCCATCGCTGCCCCCTGCTGGCCCGGAGGTTCTTTCTGAATAAACCCAGTGTGCCATCAGGGCTGGGGAAGTCGCACAATAGTGACTGAAACACACACACAAACACGCACAAAAGAACTGAATGAATGAGAAAAATCATCCTAAATTGATAGTGAGTGAAATTTAACTGATGAATTTATTCAACTTAACAGACTGTAGCCAGTTAGCATGAACTATGTTTGAATACTGTATGAGGCTCTACTTTTGTTTTGTAAGGATGAGATAAATAATGTTGTTTTTTAAAGATGATTGTTTCTCTGTCTCGAAATCCATGTTTCTCCCAAAAGCATTTGAGAAATGAAAACAAAGTCTGCTCAGTCATGTGACCTCCTCTCACCCTCAGCTGCTCGGCCAGCTGCTCGGCGTCTCTGAAGATGAGCCCGTTGTGCTCGTGCTTCACCAGCTCATGTAAACTTGGACACACACACACAAAAAAACAATTTTGTCAATCCCCCCGCCCCCAGCAGCACCATCTGAGCATGCAGAGGGAGTGTGTGAAAGGTCAGAGGTCGCGCTGGGTGCCCGCTCACCATTGGAAGTGCACCGCACAGACGGGCAGGCAGCAGCCAAACATGTCCACCACCTTCATGGGCAGGTCCAGGCCGCTGGAGGACTTGTGGAGGCAAACGCCCAGGTCTGCAGAGCCTGACACACACACATCTGAAGCTGAGGAATGTGCTACATAAGAAGGCCACACACACACACACACACACACACACACACACGTCCTCCCCCCCATCCCACACCACTCGGCTACTCCCTTCCGCTCTCTCCCCCCCCCCCTCTCCCCCTCTCCCTCCCGCTCCCCCTCTCCCCCCCCCCCACCCCCCCCCCCCTCCGCCCTCCCCTCCCCTCCCTCTCCCCCCTTCCTCTCTCCCTCTCTCCCTCCATCTTTCTCCCCTCCTCTCTCCCTTGCTCTTTCTCTTCCCTCTGTCTCTCTTCTCCTCCCTCTCTTTCCCCCTCCTGCCTCTTGACCTTGAGCTGCTG
>OMPJ01040805.1:0-10075 GCA_900312935.1 Carapus acus
TGACATACGCAATGACTGAAGAAACACACACATTTTGATCTACCGTTTGAAAAAAAAAAAAAAAAAATAAAAACATAAATAAATAAATAAATAAATAAAATAAATAAATAAATAAATAAATAAATAAATAAATAAATAAATAAATAAATAAATAAATAAAAACTGTGACAAAAACACTGTGCCATGGACAATTTTTTTTTGGAATAACAGGTCTGTAATTAATAGAAGCAAATCAAATCTTTGTCAAAAATCACAGAAAAGGAATTAGAGAATTAATGGCATACATACTGTATGTCAAAATAAGAAAATCATGAAATACATCAAATAGCGGAAATACACGATCAAAATAATGGAACTTTTCCTTATTGCGTTTTTGTTCTCTCAGGGCTGTATACTGTATGTGTGTGTGTGTCTGTTTGAGTGTGTGTGTGTGTGTGTGTTTACCTTCTCTAATATTAATTAGTAATGGAATGTTGCATGTTGTTTAGCTCTCTTCCTATTGCATATTGTATATTGTGTATTATTATCTATCTTCTTCCTTCCTGTATCATTCTGAGCTGCTGGTCCTTAAATTTCCTGGATCTCCACATCAATCGATTAGTTTCATAACTACCTACCTACCTAACATAATTTGGGACTTTGTACAGATGGATTTTTACAGAAAAAAAAATCACAATTCCAATCAAACAGCTGCGTCAGTTGGAGGCGGTGAGAGATGCGTTAACTGTCTCTCCTGCCTCTTGTTTTCTTCATCGGCCCGTAATCAATGGCATCGTCCACGGACCGGCTAATCGATAGCAGCGCTCCCAGGTAGCGCTGCGTCCGTGGGCCCGGCGTGGCGGTGCGTCTCCGTTTAGGCGAGATCAATGTGCCGGTGTGAGGCCGGGCGACACCCCATCACTGGAATGGATGTGGACGCAAACGCAGCGTGTCAGCCTGGCAGCGGGACCAACGTCGCTGAAACGCAGACAAACGATGAGCGGCCGGCTGCTCGCAGCACAGCCGCGTCTCAGCCGCCAGAGAGTGAGGCGCCACGAGCAGCGGGCACGGAAACGGACACGTGAAGATCTGAAAGTTTGTGGAGCTCATGTCTCACTTTCATTAAGTATTTGTAAAACATTGATCGCCTTTGCGGAGGAAGAGTGTGTGTGTGTGTTTATGTCACTGGGTCATAGCCTTGGAAAACACAAACAGCAACCAAGCATCCACCAGACTTTTGTTCACATGTACAGCAATTAAAATGTAGCAAGAAGAGATCACACGATTGGATCAAACAAATCAACTTTTGAAATCTAACTAACAATTTTTCCATGAAAGATGCATGAACCTATCTATCTACCTACCTACCTACCTACCTACCTACCTACCTACCTACCTACCTTAACTCTACCTACCTACCTACCTACCTACCTACCTACCTACCTACCTACCTACCTATCCACCAACCAACCAACCTCCGTGCCCCTAACCTTAACCCGACCTACCTACCTATCTACCAACTTACCTACCTACCTTAACCCTAACCTTAACCCTTCTTACCGACCTGCCTACCTGCCTACCTACCTACCTACCTACCTACCTACCTACCTATCTACCCTAACCTTAACCCTTCCTTCCTACCTATCTACCCTAACCCTTCCTACCTACGAACCTACCAACCTACCTACCCTAACCTTATCCCTACCTACCTACCTAACTATAAAAATCTAATAAGGTTTTTTAGAAAGAAAAAAAGAAGCTTTTCCTCCAGCTGCCTGGAGTCCAAAGCACAAACTGCCTCCATCTTCCTCTTGTTTGTTTATCCTCTGCAGGGTCATGATGTTGGAATTATTGACCTGTTTTCCAGGCTGCCAGAGAAAGTCGGAGAGAAAGTGCAATATTGGAACATTATTTGATGTACAGTACCGCCGAGTCGTCTCCTGTGCGCGTATGTACAAAAACATTTATCACACCGCCAAAGAAAATCTCTACAAGGTGACTTTACAAAGGCCAATATACTTCATCAGCCGTCGCCTCGGATGATGCAGCAGTTTAACTTTTCACTTTGGGCTCGTCAGTGTGCGGCCGTCAGCTCCAAGGTGAGGAGACGCTGAGATTTCTTGTTTCCTGCAGATAAATGAGAAGCCTCCAGGCGTTTATGTGAAGAGTGGACAGAACATTTCCCACGGTGGTGGCGCCTGGAAGAAAAACAGACCGATAAACACGATAAATAAACACACATATTGGATGAAAAATTTGCTGGCACACACCACACACACAAAGCCTGTTGGGTGACGGTGACCTTGAGATTTCAAGCGATGTTCCAACAACGACGGTGTCGCTTTGTATTTGTCAACCTCGGCCCCGACGACCACAGTATAATTTGAACGCTCCCTCTCGCTCTCGCTCTCGCTCGTTCCCTCTCGCTCTCTCCCGCTCCCTCTTTCCAGAGGCGAGACCACTTCACGCTGTGAGGAGCATGAAGCGCTCCTCACCGTCACCTCTGCGTGCACACGGGCAGGTGTGAGCATTGTGGAGAGGCTCAGTCTGGAAACCACGGCGGCACAAAGCACTACAGCTTCACGCCTCGTCTGAAAAGGCCCGAATGACGTTAGGGATAAACTTAGCGGGCAGCCATTAACCCCACAAACAACTCAGCTGGGCACATTTCAGAAACAGAAAAAGAAAGAAACCTTTCATCCCATCGCGGCACGGACGAGGAACGGAAATGGAAAGGAAATAAAAAGAGCTTTCCCTCGCTGAGACTCAGCCTGTCCATACGTCCTGATCAGACAGTCGTAAAGGGAAACAGTAAATTTCCCCTTAAGGTAATGTAGCCTTAATGTCTGCCTTAATTTGAGTCCCGCTGCCCTGCCGCCATCACTGTCGTGCCTGCACCTCGGGCCTCTAAACTATCGCACAGCCGCGTCTCAACCCGACGTAAATCTCCCACTAGTACCTCAACCCCAACTTCTTTGAACACGTCCTCCCTTCTCGGGCTCCGGCCGCTGACTTTGTCACTGTTCATCCACTGTACATGTCACGCAAACAGTCACTCCGGGTTTGTGTGTAAAAAAGGAAAAAAAGAAGCATTTCCCTCATCAAAGCTAAGCCAAGGCGCCAGCATCAAAAATCAGAGGACCGCGGGTCCTTGAATTCTCAGGTGGCCTTGGAAAACATATCAAAGGTCGGCGACAGAGGCCACGTTTGAGGCTGATTGCAATTCCGCATAACGCGGACCGACCGCCGCTGTTTAAGAGCTTTCGAACTCACGCGCCGCTACAAAGGATAAGCGGCGGATCAAAGCGCGAAAACATCGCCCGTCTGAGTCAAACACGGCAAACTGTCAGCTGGAGCGGGCCTTTCAAGCAGCAGCAGGGCCCAACTGGCACGCGTGCCGCAATTATGATGCACTGTGCTGCTTTGGCAATGGAGGAGAAAATCACCAGCGTGGGCTCGTTTGCACAAGATTGAGACGCTCGGGTGTTTGTCGGGCGCTTGTTCTGTGCGCACACACACGCACACACACGCAAAATAAGAGGAGCGGAACTGGTGCGCATCCTTATTATGTGCTTTCCTCAATGAGGTGGATCCTCCATTGTCATTTGTCACGGATATAAAATGAAAATTGAGAGTCGGCGTTCAGCTATGAGCACCGATGATGTAAACGCTAGCGCAGCGTCGCAAAAACAAACTGAGATGAGCGAAGATAATCACTCATTTATCACTTTTTCTCCTTTCGCTCAACCATTTTCAAGACCGACAGATAGGCGTAGCCCAGGGGTCGGCAACCCGCGGCTCCGGAGCCGCATGCGGCTCTTGAGCGCCGCCCTAGTGGCTCCCTGGGGAATGTGTGACAATGGATAAAAATGGGAAAAATGGAAATTTTTTGTTTTAATATGATTTTTCTGGGAGGAAAAATGTGACACAAAGATTCTTAACGTTTTCCAATGCTGTAAAAATCTTAAGAATAAATATCTGATTCATTAATAAGGCTTATATAAGGCTTTTAATTTTTTTTTGCGGCTCCAGACTCGTTTGTTTTTTACTTTTTTGGTCCAATATGGCTCCCCTGGTGTAACCACAGATCGTCAAAAACCGTCCAACACGTGTCCGAACAGGTGCATGATGGGACGCGCTGCCCTCAATTATCCCGAGCGGGCACACATGTTTTTGGGTCCCCCCTCGTCCCGTTGAGCTTCATTATCTCTGCAGCGTCTGACTCAAACTAAGCCGACAGCTCCTGCGAGTGGATCATGTCTTCAGCCTCGTTAATCTGTGATCCAGCCCCGTGCATTTCTCCACCTTTAATTCTACGTGCGTGCGGCAGCGTGGGCCTCGCCTAGCGTAGCGTGTCACACACACTCTGGGAGCTGATCCATCTGCTCGCTTCTCCATGCGCTACACGTGTCGGAGATCTGTTCCCACTTTCAGGCCACACCAAGTATTGAAGAGATCTTTTTTTTTTTGGTTGTGTGGATTGTTGGAGGAAAGTTCTCGCTAAAACTTTCGACCTAGCAAACATCACGTCCGACACAGCTGGATCAGATTGAGTTTTTGTTTTTGCTATCATTTTTCTGTTTGCTGCAATTTCTGGACCAATTTATTCCAAGCTGGTTTAGCTTAATTAGCGTTGGTGCGAAATGAAATGTGGCGGCAATCTATCAGCATGCTAATGACCAGTGCTGGGCCATCAGGGGAGGCAGGGGAGGCGGCGCCTCACCTGTCATCATGGAGAGAAAAAAATGTGAAATCAAATTGTTTTATCTATCCAGTGATTTGCACTACAAAGTTATTTTCTAACATAACTCGTTACCTGCTGCCAATCAAAAGGTGAATAAGCTGCTCTGTAGGGTTCATATGTTTTTAAATGTTTTAATGATGAAGTGAGAGCCTCACCAGCCATTAACCTCACCGCACGTCCATGCTAATGGATAAAATATAATATTTTCTGAGTTAGCATCAACCATCCATGAGCATCTCCAGCCTCCTGCCTCAGGAGATGAACTCACACCTGAAGAGGAACAGGTTCTGACTCCAGCCACCCCACACACACACACTCACACACACACCGAGAAAAACAAAGTGTCCACGAGCCATTTCTCGTCCTCTTTCCTCCCTCGGTAAGCTTCACTTCAGTCGACATTTAGTCTGTTTGGGGGGGACAAGCCACCACACGGGTGTTGTGACGGAGACGAGTGTGTTTTAAAGGAGACGTGGCCTAATGGAGCCAGGCCGTGCTGAGTGCTCCCTCCTCTCTTCCTCATTTCCACTCTTCTGGTGACCCTTCTGGACCCTTTTGGACCCTTCTGCTTTACAGGGTTTCATCCGGCCCACATTATTAAGTCCTAAAACACAGCTGCTCCCACAGCGCTGCACACACACACTGCCAAGAGACACACAGTCGCTGGGAACTGTTGCTGTATGAAGACATTAAGACCATAACTCTAGCCCTAACTCTACCCGTACCCTACCCCTGAACCTAGTCCTACCCTTTACCCTACCCTTAACTCTTGCCCTACCCCTTCCTGCCCTAACCCTAACCCTCACCCTATCCAGTACCCTTACCCTACTGCTATCCCTACCCCTACCCTACCCCTAACCCTTACCCTTCCCTTAACTCTTGCCCTACCCTAACCCTCACCCTATCCAGTACCCTTACCCTACCCCTACACTTACCCAACCCCAACCCTGCTCCTACCTTTTACCCTTCCCTTAACTCTTGCCCTATCCCTACCCCTTACCCTACCCGTATCCCTACCCCTAACTCTACTCCTACCCTTTACCCTACCCTTAATCCTTGCCCTACCCCTACTTACCCCTACCTACCCTAACCCTTCCCCTACCCCTACCCCTAACCCTTCTCCTACGCTTTACCCTACCCTTAACTCTTGCCCTACCCCTAACCATACTAACCCTTCCCCTTTCCCCTAACCCTGCCCCGTACCCTACCCCTAAGCCTTGCTCTACCCCTTCCCTAACCTTTACCCTACCCCTACACCTAATCCTAACCCACTCAGAAGTTATTAGGGTATCATGCAAACTTTAATTATCAAAATGATCCAGCGCCCCATAAAATGGCGATGTTAAGGATTTCCCTGCATGTTAACACAGAATTAATAAGATGAGAGCCAGTGGGAATGCCCGTGTGAATCTGGGTAAAAGGTCTTGGAGGCCACATGACTAAATTAGTTAAAGCTCACAGGTAATCATCGGCCATGTTGGAATGCCTCCTGTCTGGTCAGAGCCACCGATGTCATCTATCAAACGTAAATTGTGATTAACTGCGTCGTAAATCTGGATCGGCCCTGCATCATCACTCGCCTCCCACCGTCTGAGAGGCAGATTTAAACTGCGATTATTTATCAGTAACGATCCCAAACAGCGATGCACAGACACACGGCGACTTTGGAGACGTTCCTCTGTGTCTCTTTAATGGTGATGCAAGGCTACTTGGTCCCCCTACACATCTTCTGTGAGCGACAGCGGCAGAATAAAGACGTGAGCTTTATCTCACACACACACACACACACACACACACCACGTCAGAGTGACGACGAGCGGCTCACTGACACAAAAATAATGTTTGATGTTGTGTTGCTGATGCCTGTGATGCCGAAGCGAGCGAGTCTCCCGTCTTATTGAGGACGTCCAACGTCTCCAGTATCCTGAAATAGAAATAGCTTAGGATGACACGGGGGTTCAGCTTGGCCGGCAGAATCGGAATTATCTCTCTAATTAGTCGGACTTTTCCAAACAAAACTTCCATTTTCAGGCACTTTTTTTTTTTTTTGGCCAGAAACTTGTGGAGGCAAAAGGTCTTGTGGCTAACATGTTGTTTTTGGATGAAGGCCAACAAAAACCAGCACGAGCGACTAGCTGAGCGGCGCTACCGAGGCCCGGGAGCTTCACGATGAGGTTAGCTTAGCGGCCTAGCAGCACGTAATGCCTGTGGTGTTTGTTGATGTCACTTTGGGGGTTTTAATGAGAGTGGAATACGTCAGCGAGCGCGGCTCTGGACTTCAATAAAGCAAAGGCCTGCTCCTGTGGGAGGAATTACCATTGATTCTGGAGCTGAAGGTCACGATCAAAGAACTTTCACCCGAGAGTCATCTCCATACAGTATGTGGGAGAGGAGAGAGGCGGAGCCACGGGGCCCGTCCGAACTGTTCTGGCATATGGTGGCACACACACACACACACACGCAGCCGCAGGAGATCAGCGGCTGACAGACCCACAAACCATCTCACCAGGAGGAAAACAACTAGTGGTGAAAACACAAGCGTCCCATGATGGCGGCGAGCTGAGGAAATGCAGAGTTTTGTCACGGCGGCTGCTTCCCAGCGACACACACACACATATACACACACACCGGCGTAATTAAGGTGACGGTCAGTCCCGGTGTTGGCCAGGTTTTGACACGGCGACGGGACTGGAGCGCGGACAAAACAACAGCTCATTAAAACGAAGGAGGAGGAGGAGGAAATGACAAAACGTGAGTGTGGGAGCACTGAGGGGCACAGTGAAGGTCAGATTCAATGGCGGCTCTGCAATATGGCCGACAAGCAGCGAAGGCAAATTATGGCAGCCGGCGCAAAATGGCGTAGATAAAGAAGACGCAGACTTTGTGACGGGTTCAAATGTTCGAGATACACACTCAAATTCCAGCAAACACAACGAGTCCCAATGAAGCGTTTGGACCTCTCACATCTGATTTTCCACATTTTCAACACAAAGCTGAGTAGTCTCCACTTTCCTTCCCTCCACTCCTCGTTTGTTGCTGTTTACGCTACATTTCCAGTGTTTTATTGCCGCCTCCACTGTTGCAGATGCTGGATAAATGGGCAAGCCGGCTGCTGCCAGTGTGTGAAATGGTCCTTATCTTTCTCTGCCATTAGAGAGTGGATTCTATTATAAAGCTTTGCATTATTCAGTGAGCCGGAGAGACTGATCATTATGGATCGCCGTTCTTTTCAACGCAGCCCCCCCTCGAGTCCGGCTTGGCCCGTCGGCTGGATAGAACACCACCTGACCTCGCGCTGGGAACGCTGGAGCGGGAGGAGGACGGGTTCCACGTGCAAAAGCCTGAAACTAGGCGGGCGGACGCTCATCGTCTGGAGACTTTGGAGAAGAAGTCAATCTTGCCTCTGTGTTGGCCAAAGGACAACTACAAGTCCTGAAGAAAAGAGAAGAAAAAAACAAAACAAAGAAACCATTTGCATTCTGGGCTGCTCCGCTAAATTCTCACTGACGTTTAATTGAATTTTGGTCAGCGTAATTGCGAACATGAGGGGGGAAACACGGCTCAACACATGGTGGAGCAGCACAGTTTTTAATGTATGGGTTAGCGGAGGAATATTAAGCAGATCTCTGAGCCCTTCACAGGCTCAACCACATCATCTGAGAGCGTCTGAAGGCGGCCGGAGACTCTCATCATTCCTCCACACATAGAAAACGAAGCGGCGAGGAGCCGCCGCGCTGCCAGGCGGCGATAATGCAGCGTTACTTGTTGAAATGTGGCCGTGTTAGCCTGCTCGCTAATGGCTGCTCGTGTGCTGAGACGAGCCTTTTTCTCCTCTTTTACACGCTGGGCCTCAGACTCCAGCAATTAGACGGAGCCATTAACCATTTGTTATTCCGCCGCGCTCCCGCCTTCAGCTCGGCACCTCGCTGATTACAACACGCTCAATCGATGATTAAACAAATTAAACTGGAGCTGTGGGTCAATTTTCATCACCTGCTCGCCGACGGTTGAAACCACAGTGAGCACACGCAAAACAAACCAAAAGGAAAAGTTCCCGATAGGCAACATCGACTCAATTCGACAGACAAACACGTTTGTTGTGTTTGTCTCGGAGGTTTGGCTACAGGCGGCCGTGCTAAGTGTGGGATACAGGGGGACATGGTCTCCGTGTGGTCTGATGGACGTCTCAGACAGTCTGGTGAGACACTGACTCCATCATGATCAGATTTACAAACGTATGAACCCTGCAGATAAGCTTATTCCCCGTTTGATTGGCAGAAGTTCACCCAGGTGAGGCAGCGGCCTCTCCTGCCTCACCTGACCCCCCTGACCTCAGCCCGCTGTTATCAGACCAGATCCACTAACTAACAAGTCACTGCTGCTCCTCGTCTGGCAGCCAGCAGGTCCACAAACGTACATCGGGGTAACGCCTCTGTGCGTGAGAGGATCTTTGACTTCGCAACACAAGTAAACACTCTGGGCTCAACATGCTAATTCATGCAAATAAAATCAGGTTTCCAGACCTGAGGAGTCCAGGAGACCGAGAGCATATTTTTGAGTTCACAACAAAGTATCCGGGCCAGCTTTCCTGGTGGCTGCTAGCCCGGCGGCGTAATGCTAATTTCTCACACAATGGACGCTAAGTGGACAAAGTTTAACAACACAACTTACTGAGTTTCTGAAAATGTCTGACACTGACCGACACCACAACACACTCCTGCTGGGGTTCATTTCCTTATTTTTGCGCTTTCATCAGCTTTAAGTGTTACTTTGCACCCAAACGCTACAGACGGGGGTCGACAACCCGCGGCTACGGAGCCGCATGTGGCTCTTTAGCGCTGCCCTAGTGGCTCCCTGGAGCATTTTCAAAAATGAATGAAAATGGAAAAAGATGAGGGGAAAAATATACATTTTTGGTTTTAATATGGTTTTTCTGCGAGGAAAAATATGAAAAATGAAAAGCAAATATTGTTGATGCTTTCCAATGCTGTAAAAATGTGTAGAATAAATATTTAATTCATCAATAAGGCTTACATAAGGCTTTTAATTTTTTTTGTGCGGCTCCAGACAGTTTTCTTTTATACTTTATTGTTCCAATATGGCTCTTTCCACACTTTGGGTTGCCGTCCCCGGACTTAAGGGCATATTTTGTGACGCACCGCTCCGCCCGTGTGTTGTGCGTTGGCGCCTGGCCTGTTGTCGAGCTTCCCAGTATGATTTGGGAGCTCTGGCCCAGTTGTTGCGTGTGTCAAGAATATAAATGTGGGAGCTGGAGGGGCCAGTTACGCAACAGCCTTTTCAATTATTTGGAGATATTTCGCTCTTTTTCCTTTAGCGCCTCAGTCTTGTAGC
>OMPJ01040806.1:0-11517 GCA_900312935.1 Carapus acus
CTGCTCCGAGCCTGCCCGCCGCCACCATCAAAGCGCCAGGGCTGCCTCCCAACTGTTAGCACCCCGCGATGCTCGCTAATAAAAAGCCTGGGTTATAAATATGAGGAGAAGAGCATGCATAATGCCCTAAAGGAAGGCCCAAAACACCACTAAACAGATAAACATAATGGGGTGGATACGGCTCATTAATTTTAGGATGATCGTGTTTAGTTTTTACAGATGCCATGATGGAGACAAGGTGTTGTGAATAATATTCATGAGTGATGCTAGGAGCATTGGAAAAGGGGGCTGAAGGGATCCAGGGAATGGGAGGAGGGGTTTCATTGCAATATTTTGTGGTCCTCTACAACATTCATTATTTTGTTGGGTTTGTTGCAGCAGTAATTCACAGATATTAAGGGAGAAATTGCAAACATGTCTCAACAAACAAACAAACTAGAGGGTTGGTGTTCTTGCCTGTTATTATTTTACGCCTGTGGGAATGAAAACGTAATGGAAAATTAGGGTGGAAATCCCAGCTTGGAAATCTGAGTGAAAGGTGTGAGGATGGGTGTTTGTGTGAAAGGAAGAGTGTTTCAAGTCTAGGGTGCTTGGTATCATCTTTGCTGAATTTGGGATGTAGTTTTTGGACTAACTCCTGGTCCAAATTGTGTACCTTTGTCTACATTATATTATCTACATAGAGATGGCATTTATCATTAGATTACAATCACATCTCCAAGACATCCCCGCTTCGTAAGAAAAGTGTTGACAAGGACGACGTCTACAATGTCGGGTTTACAAGGAAATGGAGACAGACTTACTGACAATTCTACTCAGGTTGCTATGACATTTAGCACTGCAAATGATTCTTTCATTTCTCAGTAGACTAAACCACATTTCACCACAGACCTGGGGCATTCTGATTTGTCACGATAAAATAAAATCATTTAGTAGTCAAAGCAAACTTGTCAATAAACACAGCCTTGGTTATTATGGAGCTTAACGACCATGACATGGTAAAGTATATGCTGCAGAATAATCGGCTTTCAGATACATAAGCTTTTGAGGAGACTTTCTCTTTGAAAACACAATGATGGGAGTAAGTAGCACAACTATCACAATAAAGCTCAATGCTGAGCAAAATTGAGTTAATACAGTGCATGTGTGTGTGAGTGTGTGGGCGCGCACGTGCATGCGTGCATGAGTGGTGTCTCTGCTTTGATTATGTTGCAGGCGGTTGCTGTTATTGCTGTTATTGATTCGGGAGTAAAAACACAGTTCATCTTCGTTTTTTTTGTGCGTTCAGTTCCCGGTGCATCAACTAACAAGCGTCACAGCGAGGCTGTTGCCTTATGATATCACCTTCTCTCTCACGCCAGACTGAGGTTTCATTGCACATCTGGGTGTTGTTACTCACAGCGGATTTGATGCTCTGACCGGAAAACCCACCAAACAACTTTTTTTTTTTCCCCAGCTCTTATTTATTTGATTTCACAACACTCCAATTTATAGCATTTGCCAGGCACTTGTAGAGATGGATAGGAAAAAGTTTGGGCGGCAACTCCGTTTATAGAGCTTTTGTGGATGTGGGTCAGTGTGTGTGTGCATGTCACTCTGTGTTACTGAGGCTATGCTGGGCATTGATCTGGTGAGCCTGGCCAAGCCATCACTTTGAGGTGACAGCTAAATGACCGCGAGCCTTAGGCAGTGGCCATCTTGCCACCAGCTTTTCGGTATGAGTGTTTGTTAGCGAGAGAGAGAGAAAGAGACAGAGGGAGCGAGAGGGAGAGAGAGAGAGAGAGAGTGTGTGTGTGTGCGTGTGTGTGTGTGTGTGTGCATCACAGTGTCTAATCGATAGGAAATGATACCGTGCAGGAGCTCATCAGCGGTGGCCGTCTCAGCTGACAGAGATGGTAATCTATAGCTCGCCTGAGCAGTACTTACACAGCACCTGCAGACACACCCGCACACACAACCTTGCACTCTCTCTCACACACACACTCACACACACACGCAACACACACACGCACACACACACACACACACTGGAAAAAGCTGCCCCCACCCCTCTAAGCTCCCCTTCAGGGCCTTTCTACTACTTCTATGGGTCCCCAGATTTCGAACTCCTTAGAGATCAGCAGCTTGGCGGCATGCGGGCCTCAGCTGAATGAAGAAGGAGGGCGCCTACGGCCAGAGGGGAGCAGCGGGCAGGCAGGGAGCGCATCGTTTTTCCCTGACACCAAGCTGAAAAGCACAGCCCCATCGCGTCGCGCGGTTATTCTCAGCGGAGTGGAGCGGCAGGGGGTGCAGTGTCTGGCCAGGAGGGATCTTAGACCTCCTGATGCCCCTGATGAGGCTGCTGGAGCAACAGACCAAAGGGAGGGGGATGAGGGGAGATGGCAGGATGGGAGGGAGAAACAAAGAGAGAAAGAGACAGAGAGCTAGCGGCGAGAGACAAAGCTAATTTATCTGCCTTCCCAGAGAGGAAAAGGAAGACACGGAGACAGGTGAAAAATGAAGCAATAGCCCGAGCAGTCCCTCTCTGAGCAAACCCCGACGAATTACATTTCAGAGTTGGGGTGTGAAAAAGATGGAGTGGCAAGCGTGCTGAGGAACACACGCAGAAAGAAAAACTTAAGCAGGAGATTAGAGAAGGACGAACAAGCCAGCGAGAGATGATGCCTGACAGAGACAAGAGAGGGGCGAATCTGGGGGAGTGAGTGTCTCTCCTTGCTGACTAACCGCTCCGTCTCTCTCCAGGCATTCTAGCGCCCTCGTCTTGGCTTCCCGCTCTGAGATAAGGCTCCATGGCAACGGCTTAATTACACACGTCGCCTTATCAAACAACATTAGCCTGCTGGTAATAATCTGAGGTGCCTCTCCTACAAAAGAAAAGCCGAACGACGGCGCTGCTCCTCCAGGCGGGTTTACATGGTCATGGCCTACAGCTGATAACAGTCGTTGAGAGTTGTTAAATCACAATTTGCTGACTGGTTTGGGCAAATAATGCAGGAAGGGGTTGTAAACCTGACATTTCCCCTCACATACGGTCAATTTTCATAAAGATGGGAGCATTTACACACACCATCGGCTTTCAATTTTGTTTGTCTTGACTTTAATGCCAGAATTTACATTTTGAACATTTCAGCAGATGCTTTGTTCAAGTGGCAAGTGTTTCGCTGTGATTAATAATATTGGTCCTCAAGGATTATCAGTCCCTCCTCCGCCTTATTCATGTGTTTTGTTTTGGAGAAGCCTGTTCAGTTCTGTATAAAGCGCTTTGATTGCCACCTCTTCATATTGGGAATTTACCTAATGAATTAAAAACAAAAATTTTCCTATTGGATCATTTCCAATCACAATCGGAGGTGACTAAAATTTGGCACTGTAACAAAAAATGAATGCAGACAAATTGTGCCTTTATCTATTTGGAACTAGATGTAAAAACATTGTCCGAGTTCTGACTAATATGATGTCAGGCTCAGTGTAAATCTTGCAGGACTGCTGACCGTCTTACTGAATCCCCAGTTACAAAGAGGTTAAAATGACACAGCAAGCAGTGTGTGTACGTGTGTGTGTGTGTGTACTGTGGTGTCTTCAAAGCACCTCTCATCTAACAGAAAGGCTGCAATGATGGAGCACTCAGCGTGCAAAGACCTTTGACCTCTGCTTAATGGAGCACAAAGACATTTCCCATCGCTTTCCCTGGTAAGCACAACAGAAAACACACATTCGCGCACAGCCCCACCCCCTCGCAGGATATGAGGGCCAGGGGGTGTAGGCGTGTGGGGGGGGTCCACTTTCGTGGACTGGTTGTAGAGTGTGAATCATTATACATACGACCATCATAGATCTCAACCCTCTTTGGTGCCTGGAAGTGAAATGTCACTGATGGCGATCCCTCTAAACAGCAGCAGGTACATGTGTTTGTGGAGGTTCTCCATCCTTCTCAGGATGTTTCTTCAATTCCTATCAAACAGGGCGGCCTTCCAAGAATGCAAGATGCTCATCGAGGATGACAGAGACCATTTACAGGAAACTCTAGATAAGGAGCACAGCTGACTCACACCATTCATTGAAAGACAAAGTGGGAGTTACGGGAACTCTACACCATCGAGGCCATAACACCCCTATGTGTAGAACTCCTGATAATCCTCTACAAGCACTGTGTCACAGTGCTCCTAGGTTCAGTAACAACGTCATACGGAGACTGGTTCTACCCAACAGACCCTAACCATCTAATGGTGCATGAAGAAAAGTAGGAACTAGGGATGTCCGATATTGGCTTTTTTGCCGATATCCGATATGCCGATATTGTCCAACTCTCAATTTACCGATACCGATATATCAGACGCAGCTTGATGAGGGTCATCATCTGTGCGCCGGTAAACGCTTCAGGAGCGCATAGGCACTATTTCGGTGTAAAGCAAGCATCATTTTATTTTCAGCGGTTTTTATTTTATTGGTTTTAAAGCAAAAAAATCCGATACAGATGCTTTTATGCTAATATTGGGCCGATAATATCGGTGGGACGATATTATCGGACATCTCTAGTAGGCACCATAGGTGGCGTCCTCCACAACCCACGATGGAACCCTTGATGACCATTAGCGTCAACCCCACATCCACACCTACAGTATCTTTTTGTTATTGTAGTAACTACCCATCCTCACCTTTTGTTTGCATTATACTGCATATTTGATTGTCTACCACAAACTCACCCCAGAACTTGGGGGATACCTCATCAAGAATTAATCTAGTCCAGGCTGATAAAAGGATATTTTTTCCTGGCTGCTACGTGCAACAGGCCTAAACAGCACCAACACCGCTCAACTGAAAGTAGAACCCTTCATAGTTTCACGGTGCGTCCATCTGGTGCAACAACACAGGGTCAGTGATTCGTGTTACTGCAGCGAGTTAAAGGGTAAGCTTTGTTGGCCAGAAGTGTGACATTTAAGCACAGAAACCATACAATGGCAGTGATACAATGACCATACGAGGGACAAAGCTGAAATTCAACCTGAGGATATGAAGAATAAAACATAAAAGAGGCGCACAGCAGTATGAGGACATCAACTACTCCATGTGAATGGCTTGTAACAAAGTGCGTGTGTGTGCGCATCTGTGTGCGTGTGCGTGTGTATTTGTTCCAATTTTCCTGAAGCTGCTTGGGACAGGTGAGCCTTGAGAGTGGAATACTGTTGGATGATGATGTTGGGATGGAGGGGGTAATCCCGAAGAGTGGAGCCATTTTCTCGCTGGAGGGAGGGGTAAGATGTCTGTCACTCTTTAACTGGATTTGGGTGAGCTGCTGGTTATCAGCGTGTGTAGTCGTCAAGTGGTCCCTCTCAGCTGTCAAAACCGTTGTAATCTAATCAGGACGCTCTTCAGCCGCCTGCTTTCAACAAGCCAAGAGTAGTGATTGTGTGTGCGTATGTGCACGTGCACAAATTTGCGTATGGCACGTGGACAGCGGCCTGTCAGCGACAACAGTGGTTTTACATTGGGGGGTTAACCACTCGCCATAGGATTTGGGGAGTCTGTGCCGCGGATATGGAGACCCCCTTTGTGTGCAGCAGGCTGGCTAATCTTCATTACTGCACAACAACAATGACAGTGCAAGAGAATGGAGCTGCGGCTGGAAAAGGCTAGGGGAGAAACAAAAGAGCAGCGAGCGGTAGAAAAGAGAGAGGAAGAGGGAGTGAAGGAGGGGAGGAGGTCTGGAAATAACAGAGCAGAGAGATAAAGGGAACAGCCAGGCGGAAAAACTCTGCTGCTTCCTCCTTGTACTGCGCCACTCAGAAAGGGTGGGACACTCGGTAACCCAATCACGTCCGCAAAACCGTGAAGTGCAACTGTGTGCCAGGGCTGATAAGAGGCAAAACGGTCGGTTCTTTACACGGATGTAAACGGATGAATAAGAAACCTCACCATGTTTACGCCCGGCCCTCGCCGTGTAACTGGTCGGGGGGGCGAGGGGGAAGCAGCGAAGGCGACGAGAATGAGGAGCAAAAGCGGGTCACTAGCACAGACCGGCGAGGCCAGAGTTGGATTAGTGGCGAGAGAGGGACGGCCCAGGAGCATTTGTTAGACCGGCGAAGAGATGCTTAAGAGAGTGTATCTACAGTATGTGTGTGCACACACACGTGAGATGGTCTGAGAGAGGGTGTTGTTGTATCCGCGTCACTGTAGTCTTTACTCGCTGCACTTTCAAAACAAACCTGAGCCACCAAGATTAGCCGAGCACAACCGAGCAGCTTAAAGCGCCCAAAGACATCTCTTCACAGTTTGCCGCTGTGGGGCTCTCCTCTGAGAGATAGCGGCACCGGTGTGTGACTACTTGCGTGCGGGCTGAGGGGCAGCGGAGGGAGAAAGCGAGAGAAAGAGAGAGGAAGAGTGTGAGAAATGGGCGGCGGTGGCAGCAGACTGAACCTGCTCACCCCTCTCTGCGCTGAGCAGCTGGCTTTTCAGCGGGACGTTCGACCGGAGGACAGGCAACTTTTCACCCCCATTTTTACCCTGACGACAATGCTAAGCCTGCTAGGCGGTGAGGCGGAGAGGGCAACCGGAGTCGCAAAGTGTTAGGAGTGTGTTAGAAAATCATCTGCTTTCCCCTTTAGTGGTTTATGTGCCGCTACCGGCGCGCGAGCGGGTTCTGCAACCATGCCTCGCACATCAGGAACAGCTGCGGTGAGGAAGGGAGAGGAAGAGAGAGAGAGAAAGAGAGAGAGGGTAATTATGGGCCGGCAGGTTAAGCTGCGTTAAGATCTGGGGTTAAAGTTTAGCTGTTGGCCAATTAATTTTCAATTAAGAGGAAGTCACAATGATTACGGCGAGACGTGCGCCACATACTAACATGTCAGGTAAGTTTGAAAGCAGATGCAAACGGCTCAAACCGGTGAAAACCAGCCGCCGAGCCCAGAGCAGGGGAAAAAAGAAATGTGAGCGACGCCGAGAGTGTGAGCGTGTTTAGCTTAACATGCAAATGATACACATTCCTCGTACTTCCACAACAGCATGAATGTGAGCGTGCTCGGCTTAACATGCAAATGATACACATTGCGTGTACTTCCAAAACGACATATGAAAGGTATGATGAGAATGTGGCCATTTTGACGTATTTTTTAAAATGTTGTTCAGCTGTCCGTCACTCTCCAGGATTGTTTTTTTGTCTTTCCTGTGCTGTTGCTTTGTGGAGCGATGCCTTCAATTACCCCCAACTCTCTGAGATAATTCAGCAAAACATGACCACACATACAACTAAGGAGGTGCTTAGATAACGAAGTACTTCAATAAATTCTCTACATATACCTGATGGAAAACAGGAAAAAGCAGGGTCCAAAAATCAACTTCAGTAATTGAGTAAATGCGTGTAGTTACTTTATACACAGGCGCATATACCTGCATCATTAAATATTATAGAGAAAGAACACAACACACACACGCACACACCGGTACACACAATCATATAGACCTAATAAACTCTGCCTGTGAATGTCTCTCTGTCTCCTTCTGCTACTGTTTCTTGCTTAGACACACACACACACACACACACACGCACACACACCATTGAAAATTATTGATGTGCTCTCCTATAAAACAGTGGCTGCTCCCTTAAGTATTCCTGGCAACATCACAGGCTGAAAATAGCTTCCGACCCAAATAACTTTCCCCGTCGGAGGGGAGATGGAGCCAGACCACAGCCACCGGCAACTGGCTTTACTAATTGGCATCATTTTACAATAAAATAATATCTGGGGCAACGGTGTGAGAAACACTTTGCCGTCACATGGTGAGTTGGAGGACACGCTGTCTAGCCACCAGGGCGTTCGCAGAAATGATGCCAGGAGCCAGATGGGGAAGACCTTCAATACCCAGCAGCAGACAGAATCTCTGATTCATCACCTAAAGCTCAACTTAAGGCAACACCACAGGAGAAGGAGTCACACACAACTGACACTGTTTTTTGTCTGAGGACAGTGACAGATTCCAAGACGATCCATCTGAAGACAGAGGGACAGCAGCGTCATTCGGATTCATTCCATCATCAGAATTTATTGTTGTATTGGCGAGTGCAATACCCATTTATGCAGGAGCTCCTTTCTATAACACTGACTTCTGCGTATCCAAGGAGTCAAACAACTCCATCAAGTCACATCTGCAAACTCTCAGCATTTGATTCGAAGCATAACAGTCCAAAACCGTTTCCCTGAAACAATGAAAACTCTGATTCTGTTGCGATTGAGATGATTCTCAACAGATGCAAGGGTTTGCTTGCTCTGTCAACCAGTGACACCATGGAGGAAATTCCCCAAATCTCTTCCTCCAGCTGGAGGCCCTAAATACTTAACATCAGATACCATCATGTGACAGAGGTGAAGGGAGCTTGGCTGTAGATAGAATGTGTGGGTAGATTGCTCATCCGGGACCGGCGCGGCTGAACTATGAGGTCTTGCTGCTCAGCTCTCATTTTCTGTAACATCATTTTTCCAATCTCATACACTCACACACACACTCACACGTGCACACAAGCAGACGCATACACGCACACACACAGATACCTAATCACTCACACTCGCGTAAACACAGATGTCTTCTGGCAACCCAATTTTTAATTAGCGAAAAGAGATTCATCTAATCAAATGGTTTCCAGCCCATCATTTAGGCTAAAATACACATTGTTCTCTTCACATAGCCAAGCAGAACAATGGCTAACAGAGGTACGCTGTCACACTGATGAATGGCTCTTCCCACAGGTCTCATTAAATCACTGAAGGGCACTTCCCAGGCAGTTCCAAGAGTTAAGCAGAGGCAAAAATCATCTCCACCCCTCTTGTCTCCTGTTCTCTCAAAGATCTGAGTCAGATCTTTGAGAATCTGACTGACTACACACTGCGGGCCGTTCATGGGACTTCCAAATGGTGGCGGTCATGCACTCGTGTCATAGACGGAGCCCGAGTCAAACCGGATCTGTCGTGCTTTGAGGCGAGAGAAGTCATTTCCTATTCAAACACCTGCAGGGCCCGATGATGTTTGAAGCTGTGTGACGTGCTAGCCCGCTGGTTGTAAATGGAGCCTCGAGGCTTGTTCTGGAGCATACTTTAGCGTAGCGGTGAAAATGCCATCAGTATGGCTCTTGTTCCCTGAAGCTGAGGTTTGAAGCTCTCAAATCGCAACGTGGGAGACAGGATGAGGAGAGACAGATGTAGTAGGTATCTACCTGTCCCCTTTGAAAGAAGGTACCCAAAACTTTGCATGCTGGACAATGTGGCCGCCTGGCATGCAAATCCGGACGAGGCAGGATCTGTACCTCCCCCAAACAAGATCTGCCAGTGATGATGTCATTTTGAGATGTCGGATGGAATGATTCAGCTGCATTCTTTGCCAACATCAATCCTCTGATCAGTTTTAGGCACAGGGCGCGTCCTTGTGGCTGTCACCAATGAAAGCCATGGGTCCTGATTGATGGTTGCCTTTGGACGACAACATGCAGCAGCGTTTACTCAAAGCAAATTGCCCTTGTCTCTCTCCTCCTTCCCTTGCTCGTTCCACCTCTTCCTCTCCCTCTCCGTCAATCCCTTCGGAGAGATGGTCCACATGGCTGGGGCTCCACTGTCTGGATGGCGACGCGTCCCTCGGGTTGGGATTAGCCCCCAAGACTGACAGCTAAACAAACAAATAGGCCAAAGCCAGATTTGTGCTTGCCAAGGCTGCCTAGCAACAAGTAGGAAGTAGGGAAGTGGGATGTAATGTTTGGGTATGTCAAAGTGCGTGGATATTACCAAGAGGTGTGATTTGCAACAGTGCTTTCAACAGTGATGGGATCATTGTTTACTCCCTAAAATGACTAATGTACCACACCAAACTACTGAATTGGTTTTAGATTTTTGAGATTTTTTTCTATCAATCCCAGAAAACTGATTTAAAATATCTGAACCATCCTCTTTACTTGAGAGGCAGGGAGAGATTTGAATCATGAATCATGCCCTCCCTTCAAACTATAATGACCACTTATTACTACAAGTCTTAAGAATTTTGGTGACGAGATTATATGTTTGAGTCACATTTGTGTTTGGGTCTTTTAACTATTCTTGAGAGGGACAGCTGGGTGGTATTGCGTTCAGATCGATTCCAAAATCAAATTAGATTGTGGAAATGGCTAGAAGAGTGACCACGGCAGCCAAAGAATTACCCAGTCTTTTAAATTTGATTATCTAAGTCACAAAAGCTTTCTGGTCCACTGCAATATTCAACCAGAAATTCATAAACATGGCTGCTTCTTTCTTTATTTTTTGACATTAGGATGGCATTAGTAGCAACAGTAGCCACTGGCCCAGAGAAAAGAAAAGGAAGGTCCCAGCCCCCTCTCCTCCCTACCCCGGCTTTTCTCCCTGGGCAGTCACCTGAGCGTCAGACAAATGAATGCTTCTCCTGCCATCCACTCTTTCATCAGCGTTTCCCACCTTTTCATCAGCGGCCATAAAGCAGTAGCAGGCAGCCATCACTAGCAATCACCTCACCACCGCCTGAGTGATGAGACGGCGGAAGCAGAGTTCACTCAGCACTCTCTTGGCAGAATGGATGTTAGTGGGTCAGAGGGTCGCCCACACATCTCATTACACAACACACACACACCGTTTGCGATTCGCAAGCTTGACGTGGGCACACAACTGTGTTGGGAAGACAGCGGAGGTGACGATAAGCGAGGAGAGACAAAGAGAGGGGAGGAGAGGGGAGGGACGCACAAGGACAGTGGAATATGGAGGAGGGAGAGGATTACATAAGAGCGACACAGAGGCGAGGACGGACAGGGGGTCGGTAAAAGTGAAGGTGAAGAAATGGAGACAGTTATGGAGAGAAGGGACGAATGAGGGGAGAGAAAGCCTGGAAGAAGGAATCTGAAAAAGGCAGGATTGGAGGAGAGAGAGAGAGAGAGAGAGAGAGAGAGAGAGAGGGAGAGAGAGAGCCCCTGGGTGTCTTGTTTACACGATGGCTGCTGTTCAGGAACCAAATTGAGTTTTTGCTGTTCCGCTTCATTTGTCTGTTTATACTAATTAGATAAACCAGTCGGTCTTTTATTACAGCCTTTTCTTCACCAACACGCACACACACACACGCACACACACACTATCTCAAAACTGATGCATGGCCTAATAAGCCTCATGCCGGCATTGCACTCCTCGCGTCCTGTTTCAGTTTCAGCAGACGTTTCAGTCTGTGCTGCCGCTGCACAAAGACCTCCTTTCACGCCTCACTGCATCATGGGCCGAGGCCGTGTCCAATAGATTCGGGGTGGGCATCAATGAGAGAAATCTATTTCACACACAACATCTGAGCATCACGGGACACAGAGACACACACAGAAACTGCTCTCTTTTTTACACGCAAGTGCTCGAGACAATCTCGGATTGTCTGATAAACGAAAATTCTGTGATTTTGGGACTTCCGTGGGGACTGCTTCGGAGCTGATGTGACATTTTAATGAGGCTGCGAGTGAGGGGAGAGAGAGGGAGACGGGGGAAATGGTGGCGAGAA
>OMPJ01040807.1:0-12122 GCA_900312935.1 Carapus acus
CATGGTGATAAGTGATCCCCCCCTTCGTCCCCTCCTCCCCTCGTCCACCATGTATCGCACACAGAAACACACACACACCCTCTTGCACAAGCTCACCCTTTCCCCACGTTTAAGTACGTGTTTCCCCTCTTTCTCGGCATGGCTCATTATGCAACCACACATGTGCTCCTGCGACCCCTGACCCCCGGGGAAATGGTAAACAAATGACATCAGCGCTTTGACGAGAAGGAGCAGGCCGTTGCCGGGGAGACGCGACGTCACGGCTAATGATGGCTACGGAGGGGCATCTTGATTCCATTGGCTGTTTGATTTTGCCCAGAGAGCCGCTGATGAGCAACTGCTGCCCACACGGCTGATCGATAAAGCAGGTCACCACCACAGCTGAAGTTCTCCTTCCGGGCAGGGCTGATCACATCTTGTTGTCACTCAGAGCCCCTACAAAATATAATGACTAATATTTCAGACACCTTCTGCTCTTCCGAGTGTACGTGAGAAAGACGAGGCCGGGACAGAGAAATCAAATCACCAAAATTTGTCGTGATTATTACTTTTTTTTTTACACAGAAAAGGTCCTTTAATCAGTCAAAAGTGTCCTTTAGTCATGAGAGGGTAGACATACTAATATCCTGTGTAAGATATCCCCATACAAGATATTGTATCAATAATAAAGCTGATATAAGCTAACTGATATAATTTAGCTGATATAGAGCTGATATAAAAGAATATCCTTACAAAACAATATGACTCCAATACCGGATGCTCAAACCTCATAACTCATCATATTCCCAATGTATTATTATTATTATTATTATTATTATTATTGTTATTATTATTAGTAGTAGTAGCAGTAGCAGCAGCAGCAGCAGTAGCAGCAGTGGCAGTAGTATGACTAATAATGATGATGATAATAATAATATAATAATAGTGATAACTACAACAACAACAACAACAACAACAACAATAATAATAACAATGATAATCTACAGGGACCCCTCAAGACACTCAAGGTCAGGATTTTAATCATTAGAATAAAATCAATTTGAGGCAGTATAGTTATCGGACCAAGTACTGTCCTCAGGGTTAGTACTCTTTATATGCTTGGACATAATATTAGCATCCATAGTCCTCGATGTTGACTATTTATCTTGTTTTGCTGCTTTGTGTCAAGTTGCTGGCCTGCTGCAGGTGTGTTCCACTGACCTGAGTTCTGCCCTGACCTCAGACGTTCAGTACTTCAAAGGTACCTCACGCTCATGTTTGCCTCCTCCTTATCCCGCCTTATCGAAACGTGCCAGTTTCCACAACTATGTTGCACCGCATCTGTGTCAGGTGACGTGATTACTCGACGCCACACCGTGGAAATGTCAGAGCAGTACAGAGATCAGCTGGCCAAGGCCGTTTACGGACGCCTCTTCAGCCACTTGGTGAACAGTATAAACGACTACCTACACGGACACGACGAGGCCATCGGGTACAGTGGCTGTTTGTCTCCATTCTGCATGTGTGTCTGTGTCTGTGTGTGTGTGTTTCCTTTCAGTGCGCATGTGTCTGAATGTGCGCCCATGGATGTCAACCGCCTGAAGAATTTCTGCGGAATCCCACAGGGGCTGATAACTGTTATCACAAACACCAATGTCATATATCTGTCATCGCACACACACGCTCACGTTTGCTCCAGCCCTTTGACACCACCATTGTGGTGCCGCGACAGCGTCAGACACACTTTTAAGTGGGGGGTTTAAGACGTGTGCGACACACACGCAAATAACCAGCCATGTGGGGAACGTGTTACGGGGGGAGAAGTTTTGTGGGGAAGATGAGAGTGTAGAGATGAAGGACATCTGCGCGCGCGTAAACACGCTTGGAAACATCCAGGTCGAGGCCGCCGGAGCCTTGATCTAGTTGATGTTGTTGTGTCTTATCGCACACATGGTCAGATAACCTGGGCCATATCTTCTGGAATGTGTTTATGTTTCGCCTTGTGTCCACACCAGCCACAGAATGCAATAAATACATCAGCCGCACAACGCGCCACACCCGCCCCAGATATGTTATTCCACAAGCACGCACGGGGGCAGAGAATTCTCATTCAGTCAACCACATTCTTACATTGCGTGTGCAATAAAATTCTAGTATATTAAAGATATGTGTGTGTGCGTGTGGTTCACCACCCCTTTGTGTTTTCTTCTCTCGCAGCGATCCTGCCCTAGAAATTGGAATCCTGGACATCTTTGGGTTTGAGGAATTCCAGCGGAATGGATTTGAGCAGGTATCTTGCTCTTCTACGCTTACATCAATTGCCCAAACGCTATGAAACATCGCCAAGGCTGCGTCTGTTTTGTCCTGCGAGTGTTTCATTCCTCCCATTCGAGGCAAATTTCAGTCCAGCATTCGGCGACTGACGTCAATTCCAAGGCCTTCTTGAAGTGTTTCCACCTCTGTGGATACCACACAAATATTCATCATTTTGTATCAAATGAGACTTCGCTGCATTTTTAAAATATCATTATTGTTATCAGCTCTAGCCTCTGACATTTGTGCGATGTGCGCGATGAATGAATTGTCGTACGCGGGTGGGTGGCTCGTTGTGGCGTGATTTCCGACTGTCCTCGGATGAACCGCGCGGCGACACAATGGCTGCCTGTGTGCGAGCTGTTGGAGTAATAGGCAGCTTGAATCCCATCTGTGGGGGCTTGTGCGGCGGTGTGTGCGTGCTCGTGTGCGTGTGTGCGTGCGTGCGTGGACGCGACTATCAGCCCGTTTCCAGAACGGGTGTTAAACGCCTGTTGGAGGTAGCACACAGATTGTAGCGTATATCATGTGCTGCTCCGCCGACTGTAAATCTGCCATATATCCGGCCAGCATCCGCGGCTAGATAGACTAGTCCACGGTAAGACCGGCAGGGATCAGGGGGGACAAGTGTGTATATCACAGCATGAGCGTGTGAGTGTGTGCGTGTGTGTGTGTGGTCTGCAGGTGTAAATCTAGTGTTTATTCTTGCTTACCCACGGCTTACCTTTTCCCTCCAGGGAACTCCCAGCCCCATCCAAGCTTTTATTAAGACAAGTGCGTGTCTGTCTGTTTTCGTGTTGTCTGTGAGTGTGTGTGTGAGCCTGTGTGTGTGAGTGTGTGTGCTCGTGCAAGGCTTTGCCCTTTGCGTGTTTACGGCGGTAAGATGTTACTGGCTTTGCGCCTCTTCGGCCAGTCTCTAATCCACGCTGAGGAGAGGGATTGTGCGACCCTTCTCCATCAGGTCAAAGGGAGAGCGAGAGAAGGGCAAAAAAAAAAAAGAGTGAGAGAGTGAGAGAGAAGGAGAAAGAGGGAGAGAGTATCTCAAACGCAGACGGCAGCATTGTCGGCGTCCCCCTCCCCCATGGTTGGATGTATTGTTGCGGTCTGATAAATGACAAGCCGCTGTAATCAGTAAATCACATATAGTACACACACAGGCACGCACACACACACTCACAAACTTAACACTTGGAGGGTGGAGGTGGGTGGATGGAAGGAGTTGGGGGGGGTTGGGAAGTGGCTCTGGATAAACATGATCACCTCTCCCAGTAGACGTGGTGCTCAAGTGACAAAAACAAAACACACACGTTCCGGTTTCTTCGTACACACAAACACCAACACGCACAACCCGGGCAGGACGGCGTGTACGCAGGCACGCCCCGCTCGCGTCGAGCGATCAGGGTCATTAGCGCAGCCCAGTCTTGTTAATTAGAGCCGTGTTGGTAGCGTTGTGTTGTACCTTCTCAGCGCTTTGCTAATGAGCTAACTCAATCAACCACCTGCTGGGACAAAGCCTTTAATGGAGCAGACTCGCTCCGAGACAAAGAGTAGACAAACATCGCCGGGAGAAAAACACAGGCACAACACACTCCTTCACGTCAGCACTTCACACAGCAAGCGGGCACCGAGCCAAACAACAGGTCAGGGATTTTACGCGGCAGCCTCGTTCCCACCGAGAACAGATCCGCCTCGGGTATGTGGGATTTTCACCAGGGTGGAAGATGCACTGAAAAATTGGATAAAAAGTAAAAGTATCTTCGCTTTTGCTTAAATTCTACTCAAGTTAGTGCAACCTCCTCCAAAAAATCCACTATCTATGAGAGGTTTCTTAATGCTAACTGTTTCGCAGTCTCGCGTTCGTGCGGCAAAATGTGTTCGAGGAGATACTGTAGATGCAGCCGCTCTCCTCTCACAACCTCAAGAATTCAGGCGTATACTTACACTTTATCTGCCGAAAGCCTAAAAACACACTCACACACTCACAAAACCACTTCCTCAGCCACTCCCCAGACAAACGTGGGGTGCCGTTAAGCGTTTCTTCGTGGGCTCCCCGCGGTGCGAACGATTCGTCCGCCGCGTTGACCTTAGCGAACCTGCCGTCTCCGAGCGAGGGCGGAGACACATCAACGGGAATGGGCCCGGCTGGCCGTATCCCGGGGTGCCCCGCCAGGACCCCTGGGGGGCGCAGACTGCAGCAATGACATGTTTGTAGTAAAGCTCTTTTTGTCTACGATCAGCATGGTTTAGCAAATGACATGTTTGTGCATTTCGCTGGATAGTCTCACTTTACTATTATTGTCTGCAAGTTAAATGTAGTTTTCTCATTTTATTTCAATCACCATCATCATTCTTGTTTTGGATATTTCCGTTTTATTCTAGTAGCTGTCCCCTGTTAATTCCACCATTTATCCGGGAGCACATTGTTTTCTACAAGGAAAATCCCACATCAAGCAAAAAATTGTGTTCGTAAATGTATTTTGGAAACAATGGATGTCCTTCAAATGAGGTGAAAAGTGTGCAGTGTAGTACTCATGCGCCGAGCAGGCGTGTGCGATATTATGCCGCATTGCCTAGAAAACGGCAACCGGGTGAAAGTTGACCGTGTCTCAGCCCCGGATCGATCGAAAGCCTCGTTCTGCGGAGCGGAGTTAATAGATATTCCGCTCAAATATCACCCCCTGTCCTCGGCTGACCCCGCTGGCTGCGGCGCGCTGGGTAAACAGACACATTTATTTGCATGAGAAAAGATGGAGTGTGTGTGTGCACGGGCGGATGCTGTGTGTAAACAGGTTAGCGAGTCTCTCCTCTTTTCCGCTGGGTGGAAATTGGCATTTCATCAAACTGTAGAGTCCCCGCTGTGCTCTGATTGGTTTGCTGGCCGTGATGGGAGAGGGAAGATAGAGAGGGGCTGTCCCAGTCTGCCTTACGTGGGGGGAGTCCTGCCAAGCTGCGCTGTGTTTACGACGCGTCAGTTATGCCCCATTTACCTCCCCGTCGGAGCCACAGCTGTTTGTACATCATGTGTTATGCATTTTGATGCTTTCCAAACAAACACGCGCCGAACACGTCTCTCATGTCCTCTTCCGCCCGTTTAGGGGGCCGACATGTCTTAATGTGTGTCGTTGTCCTCCAGCTGTGTGTGAACATGACCAACGAGCGGCTGAGGCAGTACGTCTCAGACGTGCTGTTCCAGCAGGAGCGGGCTGAGTGCCTGCAGGACGGCATCGCCATGGAGACCCCACGCTCCCCTGGCAACCCACCAGCTGTTCTGGACTTCTTTCTGCAGGTATGTTACTTGTAGCCGCGAGCACGCATGCTCAAAGGTGGTGACCAAGGCCAACAAACCTCAAGGACAATGTCCTCCATTTCAAATCTTCGCAACAGTCCGAGAGTGACTGATCCTGTTTATGTTCAACATTCAACCCTTGGACGCACAACCCACCAATACCTACACTCTTCCTCGTGTGGGGTAATTTTTGACCCCATTAAAATTCTCAAAATGTTATTCTGTCTTGTATTGAAAATGTAAATAAATAATAATAAAAAAAAAATATTGCCTCATATCACAAGCATGTTTAATGAGGAATACCTGGAATATAAATATATTCCAGGTATTCCCCAGGACCCCATTGGTTTGAGGAATAACAGCCACAGGGGTCATTTTTGACCCCACGTGTCAAAAGTGATTCGCATCTGAGGGTTAATCAGAAGCACCTAGATCCAGCCCAATATGTGAAAATGACCCACAAGCCCCTCGTAAAAGTAGAAACATGACAAAACCCGGGTTGCTATGAAAAAACGCAGCGACAGTCGGAGGACTCATGGATTCGAAGCACAAAAGCCCCCATGGTCCCCCAACCTGGCCGCGCTCGAAGCAAATCCCTCCCGTGTGGTCACCGTAAGAAAATACAGGACAATAATGGACCCCTGTTAACGTGACTGACGCATAAATAACAAGCCAGTGTGTGTGTGTGTTTCTAGAAGCCTCAGGGACTGCTCAGCGTAGTGGACGAGGAGAGCCAGAGCCTGCGGCCGGCAGAGCAGACGCTTTACAAGAGGCTGTCAGCCCAGCTGGACACCAACCCCACCCGCGGCCTGTCCCTCACCACCAAGGACGGGAACGGGAACCCCACTCCTAAAGACCAGGGCCCGGCCTTTACCGTCAGCCACTACGCTGGACAGGTCTGTCTGTCTGCGGAGTGTGTGTGTGTGTGTATTGGCACAGTGTTTGCAATTAGCGGTGAGGTGTTAAAGGGTAGAGAAAGGGGCTAGCCGAGCAAGACGCACGCATGCACGCACACACACACACCACCACACCCCACACACACACACACACACATACACAGCTCAGTATGATGCATGAATACAAGCCACTGGAATAGAAAAGTGAATAGAGGAGGATTTATGTAATGGGTTCAATTGATTTACATCTTGTGTAACAGGGAATAAAATTGATATTGCTCCATAAAGGGCATGGTAATTTTACCTAAGTCATCATTGAATTAATCAAAGAAATGCTATGTAGCAAAACCCAGATTTCCAATAATTGGTCATGTAAAACTAAAACGAATGGTTTGAACACAGCTTATTACACCCATAAGAGAAAGTGAAGCACGTTATACTTTAGATGATTAGTTGTTTTCTCGTACCGCTCGTGGTATGTAAGTAAATACACAAGTCTGCGTGTGTTTACATGTGGCTGCGTCTGTCTGCTTTGCTCTCCGCCAGGCTTTGTATGACCTCACCGGATCCCTCACGAGAAACAAGGACTCCCTCCCTCAGAATCTCTTGTTTACTATGAGGTGTAAGTACCCATCGCTCCCTCAGAATCTCTTGTTTACTATGAGGTGGAAGTACCCATCACTTAACTGAATAACACACACCATCGCACAGAGGCGGAGGAACACACCAGGTCACAAAGAGACACTCTTGTCCAAAACTAATGGCTAACAAACCCACTCTTTGACCGTTTCATCCCGTATGTGGCGGACAGCGCCATCAGTGTGTATATTGTCCATAGAAGGTGCCAGATGTGGGATGTTGTGGTTCGGAGGGGGACACAGGCGGCCGTTGTGCGAGTGCCAGGCCGGCCGCGAATCCAACGGCCTAATTGCCATAATTTCCATGATGAGGCTAATCTTCTAAAGGCTAACCCTTTGCTCACACTTGGCCGTTATCCCCTCATCCCACGGACCCGATGCCCTCGCCGCCTTTCATCAGCGCCGCGCGCCGGCGCTGCTTCTTTGCCCCCCAACACGTGTATATAAACGCAAACAGACACAGAAGGTTAATAGAAACGCGTTTCACTCATCCAGCGGTCCCAGCCGTGCCGGGCTGGGCGTCGTGTGTGTGTGTGAGAGTGTGTGTGGAGGAGGTGGATGGGGTCTGTGTAAGACTACAGTCAGGTGATGATTGCTTCAAATGAAAAGACAATCAGTGTTGGTGTAATCACTCTGAGTAATTAAGCCCTTGGAATTAGTGTTGTGTTTGTTTTTTCTTTCTCACTCTGCCAGACTGCCTCTCTCGCTCACTCACACACACACTCGCTCACACACACCAGCGCGCGTGCATGCCCACGCTCGTACACATGTTTTACGGCCCCGTGAATGAGCTCATTGTTGTTGTGGACCATGTGTCGGTAAGTGGCGCGGTCGGAGCCCCCGCTCGGCGACTGTTTACGTGTGGGCCTCCGATTCCTCCCTTCTTACCTCTTTGTGTCCTCCCTGTCTTCACCTCCCCTCCGTCCAACCCGACCAAACCCTCCTCCCGAATTCTCCTCCACCCCTTCTCTCCGCCAATGACTTTCGCTCCCTTTTTTTTTTTTTTTTTGTCCGTATTTTCCACCACCACCACCAACACCCCCCTGTGTACACGTGTATTGTCCCTGGCAGCCAGCGAGAGCGTGTTACTCCAGCAACTCTTCCAGTCCAAGCTGACTCAGACTGGTTCCCTGGTGCCAGCCGCCCCAAGTCGCCTGGGGTTACGGGGGCCGAAAGCTGCCATGCTGCTCCACAGGACGCCCCTGGTTTCTCCGAGCGCTGCCAGCGTGGTCCCCCATCCGCCCAGGAGGTACCACGACCTCACAAAGGTACGGGACATTGTTGGCCGCGGGGCGAACGCTTCACCAACCACCACCAGCACACATCCATCTCACAGCTGAACTGCAGAGACCTCTGACAAAAAGCCCGAAGATGTTTGTTTCAACTTCAGAAGTCACCTTTACAAGCAAAAGCGCCCACATAGGCTGGATGTGAAAACACATTTTTCTCTCTAGGTCGGTAAGGCAACCTAAACCGACGGCGGGAACACAGTCAGATCAGATTGTGATGCAGCCAATCAGAGGCTGGCTACTTGGAAACCTGCCCGCTGGTCCAATCGATGGGAAAACAGGGAGAATATATTTTTGGGGGGACAAAAAACAGTCTAATCCAGGCCACTTCCCACCATCGTGCTATATATAAACCTGTGGGAATTGGTCCATGTGGCTTTTCCAAGAGAGAGAGACCACCTCCCCTCCCCCCACACCACACACACACACACGCACACACACACAAATTCATGTGACAATCTAGATATTCATCTAGGTCGTCACACTGATCCCACTGCTTGTACAACTGTTTAATAACCATGACATCCTTTGCGTTTGGAGAGCATATCATGCTCACATGAGTGTATATGTGTGTATGTTTGAGTGTGTTTGTGTGTGTATGAGTGGGAGGCATTGCAAGCCATGTAACCTCTTGTTTGGCCCTGCCCACCATCGCTGTGGCTCAGCAGAGTTTTACACAAGCAGCCTCATAACGTCACATGATGCAGTGCTTCTGTACGGGATTGTGAATAAAGGTAAACATGGAATGGAATGGGTTGAGTCGGACCATTAAGCACACGAGAAGCATTAATGGGCCTGATAAGGAACAAGTGGTCCTCTGGGACTCTTGCATTCAAAGAAAATGAAGTATATTGTGCCAAAATGTCTGAATTTCAACAGTTTTTGTGTCTGGCCCAATGATGCATTAGTATGCCTTTGCTACATTCGGGCCTTTGTCGATGTTGCTGTGTTATTCATGAGCCGCCTGTTTCCCTCTCTATGTTTCTGCCATCCTCAGATCCTGAAGAAGAAGGGAGTCGGTTCCTTCATCCAACGGCTGGAACGCTGCGGTCCCATCACAGTGGGCGTCCAGCTGAGGGTGAGTTTCAACAGTCCTGCCCACGTAGCACCATGTTTGGCCCTCAAGACTCATTCAGAAGAAGGAACCGTGTGCAGATAGGCAACTCAATTCAGATCACTATATCAGAAATCATAAAGTATGCAAAGAGATACTTCTTGGAAAAAAAAGGAACCTAATGTCCGAAACATCAACAATTACGGTATTTCTCCTTGTTCCAAATTGACTTGTGGTAGACCTTTCTTCAACTCCCGTTTCCTGGAGATACCGATGTCCCCCCTGCTTCCTGGAGGCTTTGTGAGAGTAATATTGCATAAGCGGCTACAAACAGGCAGTGGTGGACGTGTCACCGCTCGGTTTGATGTCCGCTGGTTCGTGAAAAGCGGTTTGAGCGCGGCTCGGGGTGGCAGCAGCCGCGGCTTGAATGAGAGCAGTGTGTTGCACAATCGGAGCTGTGGGGCCTGTGGCTGACGAGTTCCTCTGGGAATGGCAGGGAAGGAGAGAGTGGGCCGAAGAATGATGCTGTACCAAGCCAAGCATGAAGCCCTCCACATGAATGAATGAACAATGAACAACAGCCACTGTGTGCCGCGCTCACACACACACACTCGTGTGTGTGTGTGTACGCATTCGGAGGAGGGGTGAAGAACGGGGCTGACGTTAAAGAGGCGAGGGGCGAGGTGCGGGGAGCTGCACTTTTGGGGCCGGCGGTGCGCGGCGTGACGTCAGCGTGACGCTCTGACGCTTAGCGAGCGGCCACAGACGCGATGTGTGTGTGTGTCTGTGTGTTTGTGTGCGTGCCACATCTGTGAGTTTGTACGTGTTTTGGAAGAAAAGCGCTCTCACTCTCACACACACCCTTGGAAAGAGCAAAGAGCTCTTTGTGTTGTTGTTGTTTCCTCACAGCAGGCAAAAACACACCCTGCAAAAAAGAAAAATTCCCGCCAGTTTTATGAGACACATGAGGTGATCTCACTCCAGCAGGCTGCCCGTGGAGTGTGTGTGTGAGAAGGATGGCACCACGGCGTGGTCGCCATGGTGCAGTCAGCGTCAACGCCCAAAAGAGTAGAAAAATAGAAGAAGGGAACTAGCAGCAGTCCCACTGTTTTCCACTGTATACCATGAATATAAACAGTGCTATTGTTGCTATTATTGCTATTATTGTTATTCTCTCTCTCTCTCTCTCCCCCCTTGCAGAACACGCTGTCGGAGCTGCTAAGCAAGCTTCAGTCCTGCTCTCCTCACTTCGTGGAGTGTGTGCGCCCCAACGCCAGCAGTCACCCCGACAGCTTCGACAGCTTCCACGTGTCCACGCAGCTGCAGTACATCGGCGTCCTGGAGATGGTGCGCGTCATCCGATACGGCTACCCGGTCCGCCTCCCCTTCCCCGTCTTCCTCAGCAGGTCAGTGCGGGAGACGCCAAGCGCAGTAACTTTAAATCGGAAGTAAGCCCCGCCCTCTTTTCACTGCAGCTGGGTTGCCAAGTGGGGCGGCGGGTAAACCTGTCGAGGTCCTCTACACAAACAAAAACAAGACCAAAAGAAAATGGAGGGAAGGCCTTAAGTGTGATGGATTAGCCCGCTCCCCTTCTCCTCCTCTCCCCGTCTCTCTCCCTCTCTCTTCTTTCTGTTGTGCACTCCCCGCAGGTCACTGTGATCTGTGTCATTTTGTCCGTGCCGATGAGAGCGAGCGAAGACAAAAGCGAGCCTAAAAGCTTAACTACGCACGACATGTCCGAGGCCGCAAATGAAGGCTCGGCTCGTCTCGGCCTGGCAGACGCTACTCGCTGTCACATTAGCGCTGACAGGTCGTAGCAACCTGTGACGGCGGCAGGACAAACTGAGCATGAAGCTTCTTCCTTTTTTTTTTTTTTCTACGAAGGTATGATGGTCTCCTACTCCAGCTTAAGAATGCAGCGCTATCCTTTTTCGTGTGTCAGCCTGACACACACACAAACACACACATACACACAAAGGCTCAGACTCATTTTAGTCAATTGTGCATGAGGTCTCCGCGTCCCTCCCTTTAATCTTCATCGTTATCTCCCTATCACCCCATCGCGCCGCTCGTTTCTCTCGGATATAAACTTTGGTGCCTCCCGGCCTCCTTTAGTTCTCCCATGCTGGAGTTTTTATGTTTTTGTTTTTGAATAACCAAAAGAATGATGCGTTCCAGTTATTTGTGCCGCCTCCTCTCTCTGAATCCTCTCTCCAAATTAGATGATTGACCTTCTTGTTATGATGGTGATGGAATAGAAGTTGTGTCAAAGTTTGTATTCTGGCCTCCAAAGATCATCTCGTCTTCCACATGAAAAGCTATACTGCATGAATTAGAAAATGAATAAATTGTAGACAGACAGACAGACAGACAGACAGACAGACAGACAGATAGATAGATAGATAGATAGATAGATAGATAGATAGATAGATAGATAGATAGATAGATAGATAGACAGACAGACAGACAGACAGACAGACAGACAGACAGACAGACAGACAGATAGATAGATAGATAGATAGATAGATAGATAGATAGATAGATAGATAGATAGATAGATAATAAAACAATAAATAAAACAACAAATAAAAAAATAAAATAATAAACTAATAAAACAATAAATTGAATAAAACAATAATAAATGAATAAATAGATGAAATGATACCG
>OMPJ01040810.1:8273-19860 GCA_900312935.1 Carapus acus
TTTAGAATTACAAAAAAAAAAAAAAAAAAAAAGCAGTCTCCAAGTTTGTGTTGAGAGTATGCCAGACAGACAGACATTTCTGACTGCGAAATATAAAATCTACAAATATCATAAATAAACGGCCTCATATCTCAATGGAAACGTACAAACATAAACACAGAGCCAGCAGCCTCTGGCAGTTTCCATTATTCTCTCATAAACTGTCACAGAAAGGATGAATTAGGGCTCCGACATCGCACTATTATTCCACAGTGAGTCTTTTTCTTTAAACCAGACCACATTTATTTCCTGTAATATAGATTCATTACATCCAAACACAAATCTGACGCGGCTTCATCTGTTTTAAGTCTGTGCCGCTCAGATGTGATGGAGATTTATAAGACGGTGCAGCTGAAGAAACACCGGAGCAATTTGGGCTGATTTGAATGGAGGAATTTGTCGATTTTTCACTGTCGGGTCGAATCGTCTCGAGGTTGAGGCGACGCGGGTTTGGCCCGTGACGTACTTGTGTCCAGACTCGTGGGCGATGGTGAAGGCCAGGCCCAGGCCGGTGTCCTCGTTGATGGTGCAGCTGCGGTATTTGCTGCACATGCCGCTGATGGGGGCGAAACCTGCGGACGAAGAGGCGAAGGGTTGAGTTGATGGCTCGGGGTGGGGTAAGGGGGGGGATTGGTATTCGGACGAATTCAGATTAATTACCCCCGAGGCTGAATATGAGAACTCGCCCCTCGCTGCTGTCTGTGTTTCAGAGCTTCCAATCTCTCCCTCAGCTCCGACTGCCCCAAACTCCCCGAGATCTGGATGCCATTAGGCGGCTGTCACATGTGCATATGCGCATATGCATGTGTGTGGGAGGGAGCAAAGCAATGGGTGTGTATTTAGAGGGGGGGCGTGGTGTATGTGTGTGTGTGCGCGTGTGTGTGTGTGTGTGTGTGAGTAGGGGTGGAGGGGTAACCCCAGCTGCAGAGCGCTACCTCAAAAGCCCTGGCCTACTTATCCCGCTCCAAGACACGGCTACCCGGTCCGTCTTGAGCTCGTGGTGGACTCGGTAACATCGGGGGAAAGATGATAGATCCAAAGTCTGAGTTTGAACTGATAAGTGATTGCTTTTCCAAGCGTCCTGGACACAGAGTTCCAAAGAAATGTTGGAACCGGCCTCTCATGTCCGGGGTTACAACTTTGATGAATGTCTTGCACTTAAAGCGCCGGAAGGATCAAACTTCGCAGCACTGGCCGAACTCTGGGTCGGACGTTGCGTGTGCTGTGCAGCTCGAGCGCAGCGCTTCTCCCGGCCATTCAAAACAGGCATTTCATTAAAAGAGGAGTGATGAACTGACTTTTTTTTTTCTTACTTCAGGAGGAACATCATGTCAACATCACGCTGACGTCAGATTTCCCAGCAGTACCTTTAAACACCATTAGTTATTGACTCAAACACCCCTTTGGTTCCCTGCAGACAGTATCTACGCCACACAAAGGCGTCCAGTACCACTGCACCAACCACCCACGATCCATCTCAAAGGTCATCTGTCATGGCCGGCAAACATTTATGAGCTACAGTACCATCAAGGCATCTCAAGGCCGTCACTGTGTGCAGCCGGTCAGGATGAAAAACTATATACAGCGTGTTGGAGCCATCGCTGTTGTTGTTGGAGTTCGGTCTTACCCAGAGTGTCGCAGGGCTCGTTCTTCCAGGAGCAGATGTCCAACCCGGTGAGGAGAACAGCGTGGTCGTGTCGTTTCCCGCCTTTTCCCACCAGCCCGGACTGCCACTGACAGAAACTGTTGAGGGACTGATCGGCGTGGTGACTTATGGAGAGGCCGAGCTAGGAGAGCGGACGAAGGAATCAGTCAGCGGAGCCCCGATGGAACCAAACAGAGATTCGGGCTGTGAATCCACTCACAGGTTCCCGGTCCAGCAACAACAAGCTGACCACCACGATGTTAATGTCGGTCCCAATGGTGCCATCTTTAAAAAGACTGGATACCTGTGGAGATGGGGGGATTGGACAACGATTGAGCAAACACCAAAGATGACATCCATCTCCGCTCTACTTTTGTCCCGCAGAGACAAAAATTGAGCGTTGGACTAAATATGTAGCGTGAATATGCCCAGTTGGTGTCTAATTTGGGTGCTAACATGATCCAAAATCCACTAAATAGTTGAAAAATGTAGACGCTGTGACTTTTAGCCAGAGGAAATATGGAGACGAAATTGCTCCAATTCCAACATCAAGGTAATTTCATACTCTTGGAACCACACAACCTGTCTCACTGCGTCCTCATCCCACTCACCATGTTCATGACAGTCAGGACATAGGTGGTGACGTTGTCCCTGCCATGCTTCTCCAGCATTTTTTTATCTGCCACCACCAGCGTCTCCACATTCAGACCCCCCACGCGGTTGGAGTTGATGGGCGATCGTTTTGTCCTTCCTGCCGCCTCCCCGCCTGGCACCTCGAACTCATCCGGCATGATGAAAATGTCCTCCGCAGGGGGCTTGGGAGCATCTACGCGAGCGGAACGATAAAAGGACGGAAGGGAGGAGAGAGAGGGAGAGGGAGTGGGGCGGAGGACAGACGCAGAGAGGGGGGAGAGAGGGAAAAGGCAGGAATTAGGGTCAAATGAACGGAGTGTTATTTTCCTGGCTCGTGCCAGGAGATAGGAGGGCACAGCTCGGGTGTTGAAAGGCAGGAAACTCTCTCCCCATGCAGCTCCTGAACACTCAACTCTGGGCGGGGACACTAAATTGTGGACTGGCCGGAGGCCTAAGAGGCAGCAGGCTGATTCCCTCACTGACTTTAACCATCACGCAAAAGTAACAAACCATGAATTACACTAATGACATCACATCTGTCTAAGTCAGGGAAGCGTTCTCAGTTGTTCAGCGATGAAATAAGGTTCCCTTACATACATTGCTTGCGGCGTCCGCAGAAGTGTTGCCTCTGAAGCTTCCCGTGCTGATAGTCGTGGTGCTGCTGGTGGTGATGATGATGTTGATGATGGTAGGGATCGTCCCTTCTGGAAGAATGCTGGCTGGCTGTGTTGCCGTGGACGACGCGTTCAGCCGAGCGTTTGTAGACGACGTGCGGGTGATGGCCTGCGGGGGAGCTGTAGTTGTGCTGTGCGGCAAGGTGGTGGGGTAACGGAGAGATCAAGTACTCCTGCGACGACACTCGGATCAGACCTGACTGGAAACAGAGATGAGGACCGAGTCAAAACTGGGGAAACTGAGCTGAAGCTGCTGTTTAGACAACTGTCATATTTGTCCAAATATGGGAGGACACCTTTGAGTGCGCAATCGGCAACACAAACAAAGTGGGTGCTGAACACGGTTGCCTCCTTTTTCCCCACAGCTACAATCTATTTCTGGTGGTGAGGGTTTGACAGGCGGATGTGCACAATCGCACTCACCACGCAATAAAGGGAAACTCCCCGCAATTTTAGCCAATATAAATCTCCCCCATCACACGTCCTTCACGTTGTCTCTTTGCCATCTGGTTGGAGTCTGGCGTAAACCATCTATTGCGTCCATGGCAGCTTTTTCCTCTTCGGGGTCATTAGAGTGGAAAGCTGGGACACACCCTTGACAGGTCCCTTGACAGGTCACCACTCTATCACTGGGCTGTCAGACACACACATTCTGAAGTTTAATTTAGACTATGGTTCAGCAGAGTTGCATGTCTTTAAAAGCGTGGGAGGACCCACAGGCACCTGGGGAAATCACAGCCGAGGCCAAGTTATGCTAATTAGAGAAAGGATGGAAACAATTTCTTTTCGTGGGTGACAAGACGGAGAGTTTTTCACAAATAATTATTCCTCTGGAGGTTGATGATTAGCCCAGATAAGTCATTAGGCTTTCCCAAGTTTAAATCCAAAGGGAGGGTCTTTTTCATCCCTTTCAATATTTCAAACTATTCCCAAAAACTGCCATCACCGCCACTTAGTGTTAATAATAAAGTCTTTTCTTTTTCTCCCTTTATCGATTCCCGATGTCCTTCAGGTAATCTCGTCACTTTTTTCGCAGCCTTGCCACGGAGTCGTCTTCTGTCTGTGCCCTTGAATTTCCGTGCCAAGTCATGATTGTGTGCATTTCCACTGCAGCCACACGGCACAGGCTGAACACACAGATCCAAACTCCTCCCGCCCGGGTTGGGAGCAGGGCCAAGTGTGACTCCGTCCTCAAGCGAACTGTGTTGTCATCATAAGCTGATTGGTTCAATATGCGTGATGCTCCAGGCGGAGTGGAAATGGCATGTGCAAAGGTTTAGTTTGCTCGACATTGGCCATTTATTGCCTCCATAACATCACCTCGGATCCACTCTGCGCTGCGTAACATTTTGTTTGTGCGTTCGTTTAGCCGCGAGCACTTATCATCAGGGGTGACGCAGAAACTGGTCTCACTCGGAGGTGGTAAGAAAATGTCAACACTGACGCACAAAGGTGAAGTCCCAGCGGACAACACTAGAGGGCTGTTACTAACCTGTCACAGAGGCGGCTGACCTGAGCTGCCCTCTGAACTTCAAAATTGAACCTGAACCTCTCTTTTGAACCTCAGGGGACTTCTCAATGCACACAAAATGATGGATAAATCACACACACAAGTATACGCAGCAGACGTTCTCCAAATGAACGTACACACATATACATAATGGTCTCCACACGTTCTTCCATGTGAAGGACCTGCTTTGCTAGCGCCCCAGCTGAACTGACCTTTTCACCCAGACTAGCAGGTGGCAAAATAAACAAGAACCAGGACAATGGGGGAAGCCACAGCCGGGCGCTGGGAGTACAAACGCTGCCTGAATACGTGGCAGGCTGCCACCGTCAGCCGGTTAAACAACCTGTCAAGCTCGCGTCCATCCATCCAGCCGCTGGCCGGTGTCAAAGGTTCCGTCCCCGACACGTCCAAGTCACCCAGAATAACCTGCCGGAGAGACCTGATTCATCTGCGCCCCACTGACGGATTTGACATTCACACTTTGGAAATAAATCACATCCTTTCTGCAGTTTGACGTTCCACACTTTGCACAGATCAAATAAAGAAAAGCGATAATGCTAGCATTGCGTTCAGGCCGCCCGGTGCCGTGGACGACCCTATTGTGCGTTTTGGCTCACACTCGCGGATGACTGGTAAATGGCAGGCAGCCAGCGCTAACGTTCTCGCGCCCTGCCTTAGCCCGTGACAAGTTGAAACACTTCCTCGCACATGCAGGCCGTTTGGTACTAAAGTCAATACATCAAGTGAAAAGCCTCGGGACGGGATGATTCCAGCATCCCCGAAATAGACTGGAATTCAAAACAGAGCTCAGAGAGGTCAAAGGAGGTGTCAGCTCTCCACACACACCGCTGTCGCCTCTCATTTGCTCAGCGTTTCATCTGTCATACCATCAGGTATTTATCTGACCTGCAGCGGCACACGCTTCATTAGAGAAATCTCTCCCGCGGATCGATCCCGCCCCTTCAAACGCTGGTAAATTGTGATAGTGTCCTGACTCCATGACATTTTGACGCAGTTCTATCGAACAGTCGAATATCGCTAACTACTAACTACTTGTTTAAACAGGTACTACTTCATTGTGAGAGGCGACAACGTGTCAGTTGAATCTCAAGACAGACTCTCTTGCCTCCAATTACTTGGCGAGCACAGGAAAATAAAGTCACAACGTGAGATGTATGTGTGTGTGTGTGCGCCTCTATATGGTGCTACACGATGTTGACCCCCACACACACCTCTCGGGATGCCCTAGCATGGCCTGGATATCGATCTCTGCCTCTGTTTACACATATGGGATGAATCCCTGCACGGGACTGCACATGTGTGTGTGAGAGAAGCTGAAGCCACATTTTCGCTACTGCCATTAAAAAACAGCAGGACACTTAATGGTAATAATAAATGATAAAACATATCGTGCAGCTGAGACGCCATGGAACAGGATCGAGTTTCACAGGCAGACGGAGGGCAGCTGCGGCAGACCTCTAGTTAGCTCGGCACATTAACACTTGTAAGACTTGGCTAGATTAAAGGGAGACACGCACTCGGCAAAACACCACTTAACTTTCCTCCCACATTTACATGCAGACAGCCACACTCCTCCAAAGTCAACTTCCTCCTCGCAGGCGCATGATGCCACTCGGTATAATATTTCTATTTTCTCCGTCAGAGAGAGAGAAGGAGAGAAAGAGAAAAAAAACGCTCCACATAAATCCACTTGTGTTTTGGCTTTTGTGCCTGCATGTCTGATGTGGCTGTCGCAAGCCCTGCGCCTGCAGCGACTTAACTATTTCTTACCCAGCGCGTCTGTCTCTCCGGTAACGTGATGATTTAGAGGGGAAAGAGGGAGGAGGAGCGAGGGATGGAGGGAAGGAGAGGGCAGCATCATTACTATGTCTCTGTATAAACTGCAGCTTCTTTTAAGGTTTCCTACCATGATATTATAAAGCAAATGAGTAAGTGCTTACATGCTGTTAAAGACTGGGGCCAAACGCCGAGAAGCCCCAAGCCGGTGATTACCAGGCTCTAAAGCACATCTGCACTCCAGCACGGCACAGCACACAACCACATGAACGCAGTGTGTGGAGACGGCGCGAAAAAAAGGAAAAGAAAAAGCGAGACCAGAGGCCCCTAAGGCATCGAAGTTATTCAATAGAATCACAATCTGAATAATTACAGTTTGCCCGAGTAAATTATGTGTCTTCGGAGCAGGAGGGAAAATAGGAAGAGAAGACGGTAATTTTGGATTTTGGATTAGAAGAAGACGGCACCGTTGACAAAGGCCAAGCGCCAATGACAGAGCACAACCTTGGTAAACGTTTCCTCCATTAAGTGCAGATGACTGTTTTTAGCGCGGCCTCCTCCTGAATGGCACCATTCAGGCAGCCGTGGCAGGGATGTGGAGCTGCAGCTGGGTCGCACAATACCACTCTGTCTTTGTGCGCCGGAACATCCACATAATCTTCTTCACGTATGACTGAAGACGAACAGCGAGTGTCAGTAGCCCGAGGACCCGCGGCCCTTGTTTGGCTTCACTAATTGTCTTTGAACAACCTTCTGACACCCTGTAAGCACGTCCGCCGCAAAAAGCGGAGGTGGGCTCGCGCACCGACACACACAAAGAGTGAAAACTGATGGAGTCGGGTGAGTCCTTTGTCAGGATCAGCCTTTGGGCACGGTCCCACTCATTATCCCTCGTAGGCCCAGCGGGGGAGCGGAGGACTCCTCCCACATCAGCCCATACAAATGGAAATGTCCTTCTTCAAAGTGCCATTAATTGCACTCTAACTGGGTTAATAACTCATCAATTTTCCAGCGAGGTCGTCACAGCTGTCAGCCGCCCGGCCCGGTGGGGGGTCGGAAGGGTGGAGGCAGGCAGCGGGGAGGGGATGTTTGCTATCTCTGTCAGATACGTCACGCCCCTCCTCCGCTCGTGGGGAAAACAAAAGTACTCGTCTGCGGCCAAAAAAGGGGGAAGATCCTTTCCAAAAGGCTCCAGGGAGAAAATCATTAAGCTATCAGGCCTGGAGCTGCGTTTACATGCACATCGCTCTTTGATTTCTGCCTGACGCGATGCCCGTCCTCCTGTCAGATGTAGTGATTCATGAATTCCACATATTGGTTTTAATTTATCTGCAGGCCAATAAATCAAGAGCGCCTGACACTGTATGTGTCACAACAATGGATCCATTTGTCAACGTTTGGAGAGGCGGAGGACCAGATCACCAGCAGACATTGGAAAAGAAACTTACAGTTCACAAACAAAGTTTGCGGAAAGCCAGCGACAGTCAATGGCTTAGCTGGTCAGACGTTGTGTACATTGCATATGGTCCATGGTTCCAGAGCAGAGTTCTTGTAGTCTCCTGGCGTTTCTCCGGGTACATCTGCAGAAGGTTCTGTATCAACCTGTCTGAGTACTCCCTTTCTTCGTTCTGGGCCAATCCCTCTCGACACGAGATGAACAGATTATGGACCTTGAGAACATGTTGGTTGCCTCTTCAAGATGAGGGGAAAGCACAGCGAATCACAAGTCTATTGCACTCCTGCAACTTCGAGCACCTTGAAGATCTCTGACGAAAGCCAAGACTGCCTCTGCTTCTGATATTGATTCTACACTTTCATCTCATGGCAAACTGCCTCCTCATTAGTCCCTGCTTTGCATTTTCACTTCATTTATCTGTTATCAAGGAACCTCACGTTCTTCTCAATGACATGACACCTCAGGGAGTACACATACACGCTCACTCACACGCTCTCGTACTGTATAATTGATTTGGACTCTTGCAGGGCTGTGTTTGTTTGTGTTGTTGTGTAGTATTTAGATCCAAACTTCACAAAGTCAACCCTCATTTGAAACCAGCCACTGTCCTGGCTCGCACGGGCCCGGCGACAAGCAAAACAAACTGAAACACAAGAGCAATTTCCTCACTCCGCATTCCACGTTGTGCTGTAGCCCTCGCATGTTTCGGCAAAGCACCGGGGGAGCCCGGTGGAGTGGTGACAATACTGGGTCAGAACATGATGTATGTGTTCTGTTTGTACAAGTTGCAGCACACACTTGACGACTTCAACGCCGGCCATTAGTCTTGTGTGAGAAAGACCTTGCACAGACCACAAAGGCCAGATATGCGCACACATTCACACACATACGCACCCAGACTGCTTTTTTTTTTTTCTTTCCCTCTCTCTCTCCCTTTCACACACACAACGTCCCACACCCATGCTGAAAGCCCGACCGCTACCCCTCCTCACCCCCTCACCCGCCTACCCCCACTCTCCTGCTGGCATCTAACAGTGGGCACTACATCATTGTCAGCATCTAGACCACCAGGGAACAGCTTCGGGCCACTCTCCTCTTGTAGCGCCAAGCACTGAGCTCCTCTCTGGCCCGGCCCAGTCGCTGAATTATGGCCAAGGCGGCGAGGCCCTATTGTTGCCGAGAGACGCTCCAATTTGTCGGCTGTAACAGAAAGAGGACAGGTACAAATGGCCCGAGAGACGGCTGGAAATCGGTCATTCCGGTGTCATTTCAAATCTGCTCGGGCCGAGGGGGATACGAGGCGCGGAGATATATGTGGGTAATCATGCTGGATATTATGCAAAATCCGTGGGAACTTCAGCGGGATAATGTGTCTAATGTCTGCCTGGTGGTCAAATCCCAAACTTCATTTTTCACGTGTGTTTTACAAGCATTTATTTCCAGACATTTGCAGGAATTGTTTTAGCTGTTTGGCGGAACAATGGTAAAATCATCAATAATGCCTGAGCTAGAAAATTTGGTGTTATAAAACAGGCAAGAGCATCAATTTGATGCCAAGACTCATTGTGCAACCAGAGGATGACTCCAATCCAAAGTAGCAAGAGCTTTAAAACTCTGAGTTCACATCATCCCATTTTCCAATCCCGCCGCCACCACGAAGTGCGGAGGACGCGGTGCATCTGACAGCAATAGCACGGCTTGGGAACTGAGCAAATATCCATTTCACACCCTGAGAGGCTGCAGGTCAGGGGTCAGAGGTTGTTGTCTCATCAGAGGGAGCTAATAACAGCGTCGTACAGCAGCCGCTGGTGGTTGCCATAACACGCGGCACCGCGTCAACGACCGCCATCAGACACCCGGCTGGTCCCCTGCCGGGCCGAGAATGAAGGAGAAGCAAAGGACACAAAAATGAGGTGTGTGTTGACACTTTCCCTTGTGCTTTCTCACACACACACACAAAGAGTTACGCCTGCGGGGTGCTTTGTCTTCTGTTTTTATCCACTATCTGTATTTACCTCTGGGATCTGGAGGGTACCTCTGATCCCTGCAGGCTTTTTTTTGTGAAAAGGCGGCAGTTTGAACTACAGCGGTACACTTGAAATTGCATACAAAGGTTGACAATTTGCGAGAACAAAGGATCAAAATATTGGTACAATGGAGAAACAAGATAGCGGACCAAGGAATTTCAACGTTTAAATGTTCCGCACTCCATACAATGCAAACAGACCCTCGAAACAAAACGTGCCGAACATTATCGTCCCCTTTAGACGCTCCGCCTGCCGCCTTAAATTCGGATCGGGGCACTGAACAGCCTTGTGTGCCTCTCCGCTGTGTCTAAACTTTGCGAGCCCTGCTGGAAACGAAAGAGCAGCCCTGCGAGCGCTGACTCCTGATCCCAAAGGTCTCAGTTTCCACACAGTCAAACCTGCCTGTGACCGGGCCAGCGGGTGTGTGTATGTGTGTGTGTGTGAGGGGTGGGGCGGGGCGGTGGGCTCATGAAAGTTCACGCTAAAGGGTCACGGTCAGTCACCCATCGCACATATCAGCGTGAAAATATGAGATGCACAGAAAGGAGCGGCGAGGCTGGATGCCATTTCGGTCGCCGAGACCGTGAGAAGGTTCTGCTCCTCCTCCTCCTCCTGCTGAGCACAAAATTAGCAAGTCGGACACAGAATTGTGTTACACTTCAAGACCTCTGTCAGCGATTAATAGAAAACCATCTGTGATTTATGAAGGCCTAGCCTCACGTGTGAACGCCGCCACAACTTCACATTGGATATGACTGTGTGTCGGTTCCTGTAGTTTCAAATTTGTGAGGCCATATGTAGGTTTGTTTATTTACCCGGCCATGTCTGATGCTATTCATAGTATTCAATCAGCTGGGACGTCCCTCAGGAGAGGCACAAATCTGATCTCCCCTCTGGGCAGCTGGAGGGATCCCATCCAACAGTGAATCACTTCTTATTCTTCCTCTTCTTCTTCTTCCTCTCCTTCAGCGGCTCTTCACTCGCTCTACATGGTAAGAACCTGCCAAGGTCCCGTTTCACACCCGCTTAGTCCTCCTCCTCCTCCTCCTCCTCCTCCTCGTCACAGCCTTACCACGCCACAGCAGAGAGGATTGGGGTCAACAAGCACTCCGGATGAGAAAACCTCAAAAGGAAAAAAAAGGAACAACCCCCTCAACAGCTCCCCTCCACGCCTCCCTCCCGCTCTCCCTCCGCCCTCCCTCTTTCATCTGAAGTCACCGGCCCTTACAAATCAGAGACAATTGCGTTTGCGGTGGCGTCCTTTCAACTCGTATGCAAAAGCAAGACTTCATTTCCCACACACACACACACGCTCACGGACTGACACAAACAGCACACACAAACGCCAGCTCAGAGCATTGTATGGACACACACAGAGTAATTAAAAACCAGCAAATAACTCCAAGTGCAATTACGGAGGATTTGCGGGAGAAAATCCCTCTCTCCATCAGCCATCCCTCCATCCTGCCCCGCTCTTAATACCATCTTGCCCTGCTCTTCATTTTCCACAAAATCCCACTTCCATCTGCCCCTCTGCAGACAGGGAAGTGGACCACTCTGTCCCTGCTTTGTCCGCGCTGCCAGGCGGTGTTGACACCAAGTTGCGAGTCCAGACCCCGAATCTCAGACAGTTTGCTTATCCTCTGTCCAGCTGTGAGACATTCAGGGAGGGAGGGAGCGTTTTTTGTGGCGGCGGAGAGGACGGGAGAAGTGTCCCTCTGTCCCCTCTTGTCATTTCTTCCGCGCTCACTGGAGTTATTCTCCACAGCCCACTGACAAAGACAGAGTCCATCTGTCCAGATCTCC
>OMPJ01040812.1:0-11609 GCA_900312935.1 Carapus acus
TCTTGGCCTTATCGCGCCCCCCTTTGCCCCGCCAGTCCATCTGTATTCAGGCCTCACGTGCCCTTTGACCCCCAGCAGCACCATTCACCATCCAGCAGAAAAGCCTCCGCCCTCCCAGCCCACGGGCAGACGAGGTCTGTGTGTGTGTGTGTGTGTGTGTGTGTGTGTGTGTGTTCCATTTGAAGGAGCTGTTCAAGCCGGCGTGACAGCGGTGCCGCGTTGTGCTGACCGTCCCGTTTTGGTAATTTCTCACTTCCGCTACTCAGCAGGATGGAGAGGCGGAGCCTGTCACCGACGCTTTACGCTGGCGTATAAGTGAACGAATCGGGTGTTTGCAAGTGTGTCGAGGGCGGTCATGGCGGTCAGACGTGCGACAAACTCAAAGAAAAAGAATGTGGCTCAGCATTTGTTAAAGCGATGCCGCTGCATTTAGTACTGTATATGCAGTAAGTAGTTGTCCATTATCTTCCCAGGATGATTAAAAAAAAAGACTTTCGGGGTTTTCTCTGTCTCTGCATCAGAAGCTTCCCAGCTTCTGTCACCCAGCCACACGTTTCCCTTCCCTTCTTTCGTCCTCCCTCCTGCTCCGGCTGCGACGTCGCAGCTCCGAGCTGCTCTGGCAGAAAGTGGGTCAGGTGGGATTTATAATCGATTTCCCTCCACTGAATGTCCAGGTGAAGTAACTCTTTGTTTAGCTTTGATTCACACACAGCGAGAAGGTGTGTGTCATCTGCTGGGCAGGGAAGGTTGTGACCCCCGGTGCCCTTCTGCCACACACGCACACACACGTTCCTTGATGCTCTAGCTGCAGTGCAGCCCCGTCTGAGGGAAGATCAGACGAGGAGATGGCGGCTCCTTTTTTTTTTCCCCTGGTGGGGGACAAGAGGGGGACAGGAGGGGGACAGGTAGACGCCCTCAGCTCTGATCAGGCCGAGGTGAAGGAGGGCTGTGATGATATGAGAGTGGTTGAGAGTAGTGGAGCAGCGATGGCGGAGTGGAGAGGAGCTGAGATGTGGTGAGAAGGAAAAGGAGAAAAGAGGTGAAGAGAAGAGAAGAGAAGAGAAGAGAAGAGAAGAGAAGAGAAGAGGGAAGAGGTGATGAAGGGGAAGAGGAAAAAGGAGGAGAGGAGAGGAGACGACAGGAGAGGAGACTAGAGAAGAGGAGAGAGAAGGAAAGGAGTGGAGGGAAGAAAGGAGAGGATAGAGGAGGAGAGATGAAGAGAGGAGAGGAGGCCACGTTTGGTCCTGGGCTTTATCTGAAATCGGGCTCATGTTCTGTCAGTTGGAACAAAAACACACTGGACCCTTGGCAATGGGCAAACACACACACACATTGAGGGCGAGCAAGATTAGATCTGGTTGAGTCACCCCGTTGATAATGACACACACACACACACACGCACACACACATACACACACACATTCTGTGTCGGGCACGTAGCTTCTACACTTGATTTTATTTTGTTCATGTGGTTTGAATAATAGACGTCAGGCAGAATCAGTCAAACCAACTGCAGCCAACCAACTAAGTGGGAGGCCTCAGCCAATGAGAGAGCGGTTCACTGTGACGCCCGTCGCCACAGAGAATCCGTCTCTAACCTATTCATAATTGGCGATGGAGGCGAGGACATTGTGGAGCCTCAGCCTGGCTGGTGGTTGGAACACGGAAGGCTCAGAGTCACATCAGGGTCGCACAAAGTGCAACAATCCGTTTGTGCCACAATTTCCCTTTGCAGCCGACTTAGTCCTGCAAAAACAACAAATTAGCATTGCGTTATGGACTAAGGTTTGTGAAGCACTACAGTGCCACAAGCTTTGATTACTATTATTGTTTTTGTCGTCGTTGTTGTTCACCAATTGACTCGTTTTTCGACTGTAGCTCAACAGTCCTCCGACGTCTTCCCAAGCCGCTGCCCCAGATTTGTTGGGTGAAATCCCAGAACTGCTCCAGCAGGATTGGAAATCATTCAAAGTAGCGGAAAATGTAATTAATCCTGGAAAATGGGCGTGGCCACTGACGGTTACAACTAAGAAAAAAAGAAAAAGCTGCTGCAGCTGCTGCTGCAGCGCCACCATCAGGGCAATTGGTGCCAGAATTTTCCCGGTAGTTTCCTGGATGTTCTCCAAGCTGGCCGGCAAGTTTCTTTGAATCCTGTCCAGCGATTTTGGAGATATCCCGCTAAGCGCCTGGCAAATGCCGCCGGAAACACGACCTCCTCGGAAAGCCGGGCTGCGGCCTGCGAGCGTGTGACTGTTCCCCTGGAGGTCGGATCAGCATCAAAGCCGCTCGGATGATGTAAAGGGGGATTTTTTGGGTTGCCATTTAAGTTTTTTTTTCCAAGTTTTTCTCTGGGCGGCCTGCCTCATGCCGCCCACACCTCGGGCTGACAGGCACACACACCCCGACCTTCATCCCGGCATTTGCTTACATTCCCATCACTCGGCGTCTCGGCATGAGCCAATGACTCTGCACACGTGTGGATATGTGCTGCCTGATTGTATACTTTGCCCTCCTGCCTCCCCTCCCGCCCGTGTGTGCGCGCGCGCGCGTGTGTGTACAGTGTGTTTCTGTTCTGCGCGGACCGAACTTGGCTCAGCTCGCCTCTCCACAGCCCGTCCGTATTACATGTGCAATTACATTCCTGCTCTAATGGAGAACAGAGCCGTTCCCTGGGCCAGATACAAGAAAAGGCTACTGTTCCCTCGACGAGCGTACGGACCAACGCCCGTGTGTGTGTGTGAGTGAGTGTGAGTGTGAGTGTGCGCGTGCGTGTGTGTGTGGCCACAACTACCTCTTACCTCCCCGAGCATTTCCACTCATCTCGTCGGCTCAAGCTGATTCCATATAGGAAGATGATTACGGATTGATTGGGCTCCTGCTTTGACACCGCAGCCAGAGGCTCTGTCGTTCTCTCGATTCTCTCGTAATTTTGGTCTCCGACGGAGATGAAACAAAGAACAGTGAGCACGTTGTTTCTCTCTCTACAACACGGTCAGTGGGAATCAGTTCGCCGTGTCCAGGTCGGTGTCCAAGTTGAAGTTACTATCAGAGGCTACATGTAGGCATCAGGTGGGAGCCACAAGACCAGTTTGGTTCTTGGAGATGTTTCCTCGATCCTGCCAGAGGCCTGGTCGCTCTGACTAACCCTGGAGGAATCTGTTTTTGAGGTTCTTTTCCCCGTAATGTGAAGACGTGTTTGTGAAGGTTCTTGGTCGTCCAGGAGTTGGACCAGAGTCGTTGGAGTTGCTGTAGAGGCTCAAATTAGCATCTGAGTGGTCCAGCTCCGTTCTCCGGTGTCTCGTGTCCAAGTCCTCTCCCACGGTGGAAACCACAGCTTCAGGCATGGGAGTCGTCTGCGTTTGTAGGTCCTTCAGGGTGATTCAGGCTTCAGAGGTGAAGCAGGTCAGCAAGATCCTGCTGCAGTAGAAGGGAAGCCACCGATTTGTGGGGTGACTTTATAGAATTCTTTTTGGTCCCACCAAACCCTAGCTGTCACCAGACGGTCCAGAGCGTCATGTTGGACTCCCCCCAGTGGTGTGCAGGAGTGTGTTTGGGTTTTCGCGCTACATTATGAACCCTGTCAATCAACAGCTCCTCTCACCTGAGGGGGAGATTTTGTCTTTGGAGCTTCTCAGTCCTCCAGGATGAGGTCAATCCGCTCAGGTGGACCTACCTGACCTCTTACGACCTTCAGGTTGTCCTCCACACCAGCTGTGCACATGCAGACATGCAGGACGCCTCCAGTGGCCCCAAAAAATCTTTGAAAACCAGGATCCAGCTTCTGCTTGGGACTTCTCGCCTTGCTTTCTTGCCTTTTCCAGGCCAAGCCGTCCCTCGTATGACAGGCAGGCATCTTTAAAACAATAAACGCCTTATCCACACACACACACACACACACACCCTCGCCCTGCAACCCCCCGGCCGTACATCCCCTCTGTCTCCTGCCTGAACAAAGCTCTCAGTCATGACTCAGTCAAATAATCATTACGGCTCTTTAAGTACCTGTGTGGAGAGGTGGAACTGGCAGGCGGGGCCGAGGAATGTGGCTCCATAAAGCTCCTTTGACTGCCGGCTCAGGAAATGTCATAACAGGTGAGTGTGTGTGTGTGTTTTGGGGGGCTGAGGGGGGATGTGAGCATCAACGGGGAAGATTAGCTTTGCAGCTGCCGGTGGCGAGCAGCCATGGGGGCACCTGGCGGTGGAGCGGCGGCGGCAACGGCGGCGTTCATTCTCCGAGGGAAATGAACCGTGCCGTCGATCCAGCAAAACGCCTCGGTCGTTTGTTGTCGTGGCTGTGCGTCACTGTGGAGGCTTCATTCGTTGGCTTAGACACAAAATCCTTCGGTTTGGATTCCCGCTGCGTCTGTAATAAAGCCGGAAGAGCGGTGGCGTGATGGAGTGACACTCGCCCGTCCAACGAGCCACCTGATCCGTGTGTGTGAGTGTGTTTGAGTGTGTGTGTGTGTGTGTGTGTATGTGAGTAACTGACTAACTGACTGACTGACTGACTGTGGACAGCAGAAGCTTGTCAAGCTGTCAGAGCAGCATCACACAACTCAGACCCCCTACCAACACACACACACCCACACCCACACACACACACACACACACGTACATACACACACCACTTATACACCATCTCCACGCCAGCTCGCTCTTCAATTTGCGAGTGGAACAACAAACCAACACACTATCCGTCTGTCAGCTACTTAACAATTATGTGTATTTTCAGGAACACACACACACACGCACACACACATGCATTACCTCAAATACATGCGGACATTTGACCGCTGCACTGGAATACAAATTAGGAGGCTTGTTGTGTCATTATGGTGGCTTTGTGTATTTGTCTAAAGGGCTTCTATGTGGGATCTCCATGTTCCACACACACACGCATACGCACACAAACACACACACACACAGAGACACACTCGCAAGGGCACATGCAGGAACACATTCATGAATATTGAAAACATTTTGTGGCATTCTGGCCGGATGCACATCGCTCAGCCTGCTGTGTCATTGGTAAATAATTAATCTTCCATTTGTTGTTTCTGAGCGTTGTGCACATGCAGCACCGACAGAAAAAAAAAACACATTTTTCACGACAACCGCCGCGGTGTGTCAGCTGGCAGGGGGCTGTTACGGCAGTGATAAAGGGCCGAGCGCCTCCCTTGTCACCGGCGGAGAAATTAAAGTTTGATTTGAGCTGGCCGTGTTTGTGCTGAGGCGGCAGCGCGCATCTCACCGCGTCGCGTTTTCCCCGACAGGTACGAGATCAAGTACGACAAGGACGACTACGTGCTGAGGCTGAAGAAGGCGTCCATCAGCGACGAGGGCACGTTCACCTGCGTGGCAGAAAACCGAGTCGGCAAGCTGGAGGCCTCTGCCACCCTCACCGTCAGAGGTAAAACACAACCGTTGTGTGCATGTGATCCATTATTTAGTGCACAAATGAGGTCACAGGTCATTTCATCTGATTGCTTTGACCAAAGTGCAGCATAAAATGGAGGATAAAAGAGGATAATCTCCACGGGGTTGCTAGCTTGATCCCAAGCTCCTCAAAAGATCCTAAAAATGTTCTCGAGTAAGACACTGAATCCCTAACTATGTCCTGATTGCACCACACTGAGGCCACGCCCACTGAGACCACGCCCACTGAAGCCACGCCCACTGAAGCCACACCCATTCCCCCACCAATTTGATTCATGAATCACATCTAAATCAATACATGCAAGTTTAAAGTGAAAATCAGTTTTCAAAACACATGATCCTCCTCACATAAGCCAAAATGCTACTTGCAGCATATATAGCTAGTTTGGCGCGACAATGTTGTTGTGAGGAGCTGTGCAGTAATAAAACTGCTCTCACAAGGATAAAATATCAATGAATAAATCATTCATCTTAAGCTGGATGTTAAAAGTGGCCCAGACCTGCTCCCACAAACAGACGCCTAAGTGGCCACGTCAGACACCAAGAGAGACGTCGGCAGTCAATGAACCTCTTCAATTATTTACATTTCCGTTTGTGCATTGACGCAGACCAACGCCCTCCCCCTCCGCCTCCCTCTCCTCCTCTTCCTCCGGCCTGTCCCCCCCCTCTCCCTCCCTGCTCCTCCCCTTGTCCTCCTTCTTCCCCCCGCCCATCCTCCATGTCTCGGCGGTCGGCTGGCCACGCCATCTTCCTCGCCGTAACCATCCAGTCAGCAAAGCCATTTCACAGCTTACTGGTGCACACACCCCAAACGCACACCTGGGGTTTGTAAGGTTAATAAAAACATTCAAACCATAATTTCTCTCCGCTTTCGCCGCCCTTCCTCACATTAAATCCAAGCGTGGCGGGCCTCCCCGGAGCGCCGTAGGAAAGGCGACACATGCGGCCGCGGGGAGCTAAAATAACCGTTTGGGTCGGCTTCACATTTTATTTTATGTGAGCGCAGCATCTCGGCACTTTACCGCCGAATGGATTCGTGCAGGGAGGAGAGAATGGAGGAGAGAAAGGAGGGGAGAAGGAGGACGGAGGAACCATTTCTTGTTTGGACTCTTACGGGGACAGTTTGAGCGTTTTGGCCGCTGCAGTCTAACCCACATATTGTTTTTTCTGTCAGAGCTGTTTTGCTCTGGTTGTTCCTCTTGTTCAGTTTTTTATTTGCTGCCCCACCCATCAGCGCCAGTGACACACACAGGCTCACACACATACAGACACATACTACTCGTTGAGCGGTAGTTCTTGCTAATGCAGACAGAGAGGATTTATCTAAACACTACTTGGTGACAACAGCACGTTGCCACATTTTAAATCCCAATTTTGAGGGCATTTGACCACCAGGGGGAGCTGATCACCGCACTCCTGGTGTTCCCTGCATACCTGCAAAGGGCTGAAGAAATGAATTTAGGATGACTGCTGCTAATTTTGTAACACTATTCCCACCAACTGACGTTTGCAAATGTTATTAAGACGCAAATACTCAGCTGTTTGCCGCCATTTTCTCTCCATTTGCATGCATTGTTTTGACTCTTGACCATGCAGCCATCTTTAGCTTTGGAGTACAAGCAACACAGCAATGCTAACAGTCAGCCCTAGCTTCCGTGCTTTCATGCCCCCGAGACAAAATTCTGGATCGTCCCCGTCCTGCTGACTGACTGAGGGTTAAAAGTGCTGCCACACATCCCTCATTCTGACTTTGGTTTGTGTTAGTGTCTTATTTTTCATTTTGTTTTGTTCCTGTTTTTGTTTCTTTATGTTGCCGTGTCTTACTCCACTCCTCCATTGCTTGTGTCTCCAGCCCGCCCCGTGGGTAAGTACCCATCCTTCTGATTTGACTCCATCCTGCATGCCGTCTCTACCACTGCGTCCCCCCCTGCTTGACCTCCATCTCTGACCCACGTCCCACACTCTGGCTTGACTCCCTGTCTCTGTGTGTCCTCCTGAACTGTCTATTCCTGCGTTTTCAATGTGTGTGGATTTGTAGAGTTTGGTATCTGGATCCTGTCTCCCTCACGGTTCGTCTTGGAGCTCCTGTGTTCTTCTCGCTAACCCCATCCTGGATCCCGCTAACGTCTCACGCTGACTCTGTGTGTTTGTGCTGTCAACCTGCGACGAGGCTCCAGAAGCCTTTCAGCAGGGCCGGATCACAACAGGACCATTTGCCAAAATGAGTTTTGATAGCTTAGCATCGTGCTGACTCAGATCACTCTGATTCATGCATGTCAGCATTGAGTTGTCAGACCAACCACGGGCAAATGGAGGCCTGCGGGCAACTTCTGGCCCTCAGAGCTTTGCAGTCCAGTCTGTCCAGTAAAGCCAGAGTACTCCACATTGCTGCAGCTCTAGCTTTTGCCAGTAGCAATATTGTAAAACCACGGTCTGGTCCAAATTTCAGTATAATAACCGAAGTTGAACCCCTCGCCAGAGAAATGCAGCTGTCCCCTTCTGCTCCGATCTGAACTCACTGGCGCAGATGGACGCTGCTCTCACTCCTTAAATGTCTGGATTAGACACATTGCTCTCCCAGAGCTGACGAAACACTCACGTAGCCATTTTGCTTTTGTTTGCCAACAGCACGCCACGCTGTACAGACTTAAATAAAAACTTTGTTTCTGGTTTAGTTCTCTGTTGTGATTTCAGCAAGCGGTGGAGGATCTGGCTCAGGTTTTGATGTTCTGCTGCTGGGACCAGGATTCAAAATGAAAATATACGGCGCGTGGCGCAAAAGCAGAGAAGTTTCGCTCGGCGGCGTGGATCCCTGTACTTTACAGACACTGTCGGCGATGTGATCAGACATCATCTGTCATCTCATATGATCCTCGGCTTGCTGTAGCAGGACCTCCTTAACATGCACGTCTTGAAGCCATCTGTGGGCTCCTGGCAGCCGAACAGAGCGGAGATCTGTGTGTGTTGGACGGGCTCCTCTCCTTCTGAGCCCAGAGATAAAGCTGAGAATCTCTCCGCACTTCCCTTAAGACGCGGAAAGGAGAAAAAAAAGGAGTGTGGGAAGAAAAAGTTAGAGTTAAAATCACACCCAAATGTGACACAATTGAAAAATTGTTGTGGGATGAAGACAATGAAAAGGTTTGTGCAGAGGCGGCGTGAGAGAGGGAGCCAGAGTGCAGGACTGAGGAAAAGGCAGATGAGTGGATGGCAGAGTAAACAGGAGAGAGAGAGAGTGTGTGTGCGTATGTGTGTGTGCGTGTGTGTGCGTGTCTGACAGGCTTGACTGGCAGACAAACCCAGACGCTGCTTCTGTTGCAGGACTCGGGTTGCCAAAACAGCAGCGGTTATCTTCAGATTGTCAAACTGTCGGCTTCTAGCAGGACGCAGCAAATTACACATTCCCTCTGCCCGCACGGGGGGTGGGGGTGGGAAGGCAGTAATTGCTGTAGATTTCTGAATAAAATATGTTTGAACGCTGCATTCAAAGGCGTCAGGAAATGCCAGTGCCCACAAAGGCGAACGTGCCTCGGCCGTCCGTGTGCGGGTTCTCTGGGCTAGTTGGCAGGCAGGCGGGATGGGATAGGATGGGATGGCTGCTAGATGTGGAGGACCTGAGGCCTCTCCACGCGGGGCAGATGTGACTGGTCATGAATTAAATATGTGTTGCTGATGGTGTGTTCCCTCAATGGTGATGGGGGAGACAGGAGGGAGCCCCTTACGTGTCATTAAGGGGCTTGGAATCAAAACAGCAGCAGTGAGAGCTCAGGCCCGAACCAAGCAGGGAGAATGTCACACCGGCCCCATCGCCGAGTGAGTGTGTGTTTGCGTGAGTAAGTGTGTGAGTGACTGTTTGATCTGCTGCTCTCTGTCTGGAGAGAGAGAGAGAGAGAGAGAGAGAGAGAGAGAGCCTTCCCACTGCTTTTCCAAAATAAATCCATACATGCAACCCATTTAAATCAATATATAGCTTTTTCCCTCTCCTTCTGCGATGAGGTATTGTCCAATCCCGAGTCACATGGCCACGCCCCAGCTTAGCTCGGAATGATTCACGCTGACAGATTCCTTTCTGTCTTTCTTTTATTAAGTGTGGTTAATGCCCCTGACAGCTGAAGTGTGGGTTTGTGGGGCCCAGCCAGAGATCGGGCGCCAAACAATGCAGCCATTCATCCGTCTGGTCCCACGCTCACCACACCGTGACGGCAGTAGCGGCAGCAGCAGCAGCAGCCACGGCTTCACCTGGTTTGATCCCGCACGAGCACATGCGTATCAGAGTCTTAAAACCTCTGCCGGACTCCGTTCCCTTCCCGAGGATGTCTCCGGAGACGTCCAAGAAGCTTTGTCCCTCCTGATCAAACGATGGAATTTTCTCCCTTGGGTGAAGACAGACATTTTCTCCAGATGTTCCTCGGACCGTAGAGCGTTCTCAGACCACGTGGCAGAGCTTTGCTGTGGCTCAGCCTCCGCCTGGACGAGCTGACCCGTAAGAGGCAACGAGGCCACTGCAAATTACTGTATGATGCATTCGGCTCATCCAAAGGCAAAGCTCAGCTAGAGAGGCTCCTTTAGCGTGACATTTGGTGTGCCAGGTAGGCAAGAGAGGATGAGGGAAATCCCTCCAGTTGGACCCAAAGGCAACATCGGGAAGGCACTTGTAACTGAACCATTAGCACAGGTTTTCCCTCTTCCAGTCCTCCGTGTCTGGGGTCGAGCCTGTTAATCTTCCCCCGATTAAAGACCCAGTGAAGTGACACTGAAGTTTCAGTCATCAACAAAGCAGAGATCAGAATATTTGACTGTATACACAAAGTGTAGGATTCGGACGGTCTTAAAACTGCGCGGCGTTCCTGCAGATTCCATCCTCAAGAGGCAGCGGCGGCCTCGAGTCTCCTTGTTTGTTTTGTGCAGCCGAGCTCAGAGGCGGAGCCACATCGGCAGGTTAGCTTGCGTTTGTTTACAGATGACGGGGCGAGTCCGTGCACTGGAGAGGCGAGCAGGCCTGAGAGCGATAAAGAGACAGAGAGGGGACAGGCGGGCTCTGATGGAGGGGCTCATTATGCGGCGTGTGGGACGGCCAGACCACTGGGCGAGAGAGACGGGGAGAGAGAGAGAGGGAGGGACGGGGGGTGGTACTTCTCCCTGCCAGAGCGTGATTTAGTAGCTGTATCGGGGCCCAAACATTGTGAGAGCCACAAGATCTCCAAGCCTCGGCAGGCCAAATGGGAAAGCAGTAAATCTGCAGCCATCTGCAGCCTCCCAGACGTGTGTATCTTTGACAAATACACACCCCGAGACGGGATTACAAGCAGAGAGCAGCCAAACGGGAAGAGTTTAGCCCGACTGCAACCAGCTGGCTTGTCAGCGCAAAGAAATCAAAAGAAACAGAAAGGCTGCAAGATGCTGCTTTGCAACAAATTCACATCTCAGATTTTCTGGTCGTGGTCTCAAAGAAATAATCCGATCGACTCTGGCTCCCGCTCGGGAAGCCGTGCCGGGCGCTCATGAATTTTTCAAGATGAAAGTTCCCTCAAATGAAACGCTCGGCATCAGCCGGCAGCGGGGTGATCGTCGGGACCGCCGGGTTGTAATTTCTGCGTTTTTATTTTCTCGGCAGGAAGTGTGAGGAATATGTTTCTGATGTCTCTCGTCAGCGCAGCGCCAGCCTGGCCGGCAGTCGTGGAAATAACTCGCCGAGGTTTTGGCTCATGCGTGTGGAGGGGTCAAAGGTCAGGCGTCTGCCCGGATCTGGTTTCTGCACCCAGACAATGGCGGTAATATTTGGTGGTAACGGTCGCCACTAAAGCGAGGAAGACGCTGTCGGAGGGTATAAATGTGAGACATCGTGCGTGCGTGCATGCATGCGTGTGTGCGTGTGTGTGTGTGTGTGAGAGAGAGAGAGTGGCTCTAATCACTGCCATGAGGGAGTAAAGTGAAGTGACATGGGAAATTATGCATTTGTTGTCGGAATGCCTCTCTCTCTCTCTCTCGCCCTTTCGCTCTCTCTCTCTCACTCCCTCTCACCCTCTCCCTCTCTCTGTCTCTCACCTTCCTTTCCTTTCTCTCTCCCTCTCTCTCTTTCTCCCTCTCCCTTCTACTCTCTCCTTGTCCTTCTCTAGCTCTCCTCTTCCCCTCGCTCTTTCCCTCTCCCTCCCTCTCTCCTTCTCTTTCCCACTCTC
>OMPJ01040813.1:0-12076 GCA_900312935.1 Carapus acus
AGGCGAGGCGGGGCGGGGGGGGGGGAGGGGAGGAAGGAGGGCGTAGGGGGTACAGGGCAAGGAAAAAGTAAAAGAGGTGGCTGGATGCAGAGAGGAGGAAGTCCGCGAGAAGATGGCAGTGCCAAAGTGCCAGCAGTCTGCTTTTGTTTTGAAGGATTTGTCGAGACGTATTACAGTTGACCAGTTTGAAACGATTGTTCGACTTTGTGTGCCTAGACAAATGCGCGGAAAATGTTTCTGCATTTCTGTGTGTAATTTAGCTTACACGCAAGTGCCAGATTTTGTAATTACGGACGGTTGAGTAGGTGTCGCTAACGCAGCTGTAAATAATATGTCTACCAATCAGAACAGCGCAAACCACCTGTGTGCGTGTACGTACGTACGTGCGTGTGTGTGTGTGCATGCGTAAGTGAAAGAGAGGGAGAGTGGGGAATCCGATTCTAGATCCTCCCTGAAGCCATCGGGGTTGCGATGACAAAGCTGCTTTGTTGGAGCCACTATACGGCTTTGCCTTTATCTGTATCTCCCTCTCTCTCTCTCTCTCCCTCTCTCTCCCTCTCCCTCTGCTCCACGGGTGAGCGGGCGGGGTCGAGATGTACACCAGGCAGAGCGTCGCCCCTGCTTATTCAGGGCTATGCTGAGAAATCTCAGTTGATCTGTATATTGAAAAGACCAAAAGATTGTTGGAGAATTCTGGATACAACAAACAGCCACACACGCCTTTTGTTCGGAGAGGCTGTTACTGTTTATCCTTCTCGCTGAGCACAGCCTCTTCTTAGTGTACTGACACGATAATGGGACACACACGCCGCATCACACTAACCATCAGTATGGCGCACTAAACGATATAACCACTAGAGGCAGTGTTAGGGCCGAAATCACATCCACTCAAATCAGCAACACCATTTATGCTCCCGCGTCACCACGGCAACATGTTTGTGTTATTTGCACGCGGTGATGTGTAGGCTCGTTTGCGTCTGCCTCTCTCTGGTTATCGTGTGGGATTACCGGAAAAGTTGGGAATTAGTTTTCATTAAACTTGGGCGAGCAACTTGGACATGATTCAGAGAGCAACCCATTAAAATTTTGGTGGCAGTCAGCTGAGTGGCCGTGCTGTAAGTCCTCGGAGTCATCCAACCATACAGGACAGACGTCTGTGCCCTAACTAACTTCAATTTTATTTTTCGGGTGTGTGTCAGTTGCTGCTTTCAGATGTTGGAAATCTGCCGTGTCCAAATGTGGCGGACAGGCTGTCCACTCCCAAAGTTGTAAAGTGATTTTTTTGAGAAATGGTCCTGTGGTCCAGAAACAAAACTAAATTGATAATTATTGATGAAAAGCATGTTATTAGGGGGCACTGGCTAACCAGTTGACCTGTGAGAGGTCATTTACTGGATGGCTGTTTGACCTTGGTGGATAGATGAATTTTGAATGCCACATTAATTAATCTAGTCTATTAGTCACCAACGCTGTGCCGCAGGCACATGTGCACCCTCAAGGACCACTTAATGTTTTAAATGTGGAGCATGTTCTGAAATGTGGGGAATAATAACCATTGACATGTGCGCATAGTAAACAAGTAACGATACCATAGCATACGTAGTATCACTACCACCACCACTAGTACTACTATCATCTCGTCATTATTATTACAAAAAAGTGATTTTTTTTTTTATGTTGTGTGGGAAGTTTGTATCAAACAGGTCCTGTTAGCCTCTTGAAGGTTGGTGAACCCTGATCTAGGGGGGTGCAGTTGTCACTGTGAAACCTAATTCGCAGTACAGTGAAACCTCAGGATACGAAATTAATTCGTTCCGGAGTAGCCTTCGGATAATGATTCTTTTGTATTTTGAGTCGAGTTTTATATGTAAAATAGCTAATTCGTGCCAAGTCCTCAGAAAAAAAACACTTTAAATTTTATAATAACGGCAAAACAAGAATGATATATGGTCGAATAAACCTTTATTACCTGGAAATATGGAAATATGGAAAACTAAACCTTCAACACCAGTAAATTAAGTTGATATTAGCATGTCAAAACGAACTGGCCGAATGATGCCGGCAGGTACACAGTGCGAGTGATGCGGACCAATAGCAGAGCAGGATCTTATGGAGGCCACTCGCTTCAGAGGAGATAACCAATGGGAGAGCAGGATCTTGTGCCGCGTTCGAGGCTACTCGTAACTGGTAACTTTCGAGTGAGAGATTCACGAGTCACGACTTCAAACCATTCCAGGCACCACCGTCTGCTGTTGGTTTATAATTTTTGGGGTACAAAAAATACACTGCGTGACGTCGAACGCGGAAGTTGGAGTACTTGAGTACAATCAAGATCGAAGTTGTGACTTCACGGGTTTGGCTGTAGCCCGCCCACTTTTAACTGGAAAATTACAAATTTCGAGTAGCCTTGAACGCGGCATCATGGAGTATAGAGTCGAGCACAAGTGAAGCGGCGTGCTAATTCTAAAAATTTTGCTGCCCGCGATCTCTTCGTTTCGTGTCTAGAGTCATTTCCCCTATTATGAGTCGGAAAATTCTTCGAATGCCGTTTTGTAAAATGACTTTTTTGGGTGGTGGGGCTTTCGTATCTCGGGGTTCCACTGTATATGTAAATGGTTCTGGGTGTGGTGTGTCAAAACTTTGGAATGTATGTGTCGCTCCACTTCTTAGGATATTTAACGCGAGTGTCGCCGCATACCTGAACTTGATGGTGTTTTCGAGCGACGCTACACGTGGCTGCTCATCCTTGGCAGACCATTTCTTACGCGTTGTGGTGACTAACTTTGTGTTTCGCTGTGAAGCATTCCTTAGTGTTTGACTTCACCTGAAAAACTGAATAATGGAGGGACGCGTTCCTCAGGTGTGAAACGTTTGGAAAGAGCCCGCGAGGTGGAACGCACATGGTCGACTCCGCCGCAGCCGCCCTTTGAAAAGCAGGTGATGAAGCATCAAAACAAAAAAGACAGAACAAAAGATGAAATTGACTTAGACCATCGAAGACTGAAAAGTCTACAATTCCAAAAAGTAATTCAATTAAAACCTAAAAAATGTCCCTCTGGCCACCTTGCCCTCTTTTCTTCTCTTTGATTGTCTGGAGATGTCCGTGTGCTACGATGCATGTGCATATGTATGCAAGTCCGTCTATTGAAAAGAGAAAAATGATGAGAGGGACTGTGTGTGTGTGCGCGTGCGTGCGTGTGTGGAGATGGATCATAGAATGCAATGCAGAACTCTTTCTGTGGCTACTTCTGTGGGTGCAGAAGAAAAGGGAATTCATTTCAGTGCTTAGGAGCGTGTGTGTGTGTTTTGTGCGTGTGTGTGTGTCTGTGTGTGTGCTGCCTGCCGATAGGAGCACGACGGCACATGGCAGCGCAGCTGCACAGGCCTGATAGCGCTATCTGATTGTGAGCGTGCCGTCTCCCTCTAAGGCTCGCTCAGGAGAGAATGGAACGGAAGATCAAGGATGACAGCGAAAAAATGGCATTTTATCTGAAAATAGTTCAAAGTTTATAAATAAAATAAAGCTTTTCACTGGGACTGGGGAAAGGAGATAAAACGCCGGCTCGTTCCAGCTCCAGCCGCCTGCCTGCCCGGGCCTTGTCCTCACCCCTGCTTCCTCTCCCTTCCCTCCGCACTCTCTCCTCCTCTCTCCCATCCCCCCCGTTCCCCAAGTCTTATTTAAAAATGAAGGCATTATTAGGTGGATTTATAATAAACCTGCATGTGGAGATTAGGGAGAACACTGAAGAAATGTGCTTCCACCCCAAAATGTGTACAAACGCGCACACAAACACCCAGCCATGACTCTGCATTGCGTCCTGCCACATTTCACAAATAAAAAGTAAACATCAACTACACCACAAAGATGTTGGTACAATATCTGATGAGTAAATAGTTTGATCTGATGATGGAGGCTTTTAACCAATTTATACCCCATTTGTCGTCATGCAGGTGAGTTTCCAGCTAGCCAGTGTGATGGACCTGTTCAGCACCAGCTTGGCCTTGGCCGGCCTCGACCCTCCAGACGACCGGGTCCTGGACGGACTAGATCTGACGCCGGTCCTGCTCAACCACCCACAAACCAACTCCTCACTCACAGACAGGTGAGCCCTCGCAAAAAACTGATGGGGAGTTTTTGCAGCTTGGATTTTGGTTGTTTGTGGTGGTTTGTGATGGTTGGAGGTGTGATGGAATTTGTGATGGTTCAGCGGGTGGTGAAGAGGAGCGCAGGGGTGTGAGGGAAGTAGTCAGAGTAACACAGGGGCTCCGACTGGAGTTCTTTTGTACATTTCGCCTTTTTGCCCTTTGCTCCTTTAAGCACTGTTACAACCTCATTTCCGGTATGCTGTTAATCTGGGTGATGATCCTCAACAACGCCCAAATGAAACATGAAGTTCAAACAAGTCTTGATAGCATCTCAGAGACTCTGGAGATATCTGGTGTGTTAGATATCCAGATGTGTGTGACTGAGGAACAGCCAATGAGAGCGAAGAGGAGGGGACACTTCCTGCTCTTGTAAACTGTGAGTCAGTCTTGGTGTGGGTGTGTGCATGTGACTGAGTGAGTATGAGTGTAAAAGGGGCTTTCTGTGTCCCACGACGCCCCCACCGTAGATCCTCGGACAGACCGGACGAGGTTTTGATGGAATTATGTCAAGCATCTTGCATGCCTTCCTCTCAGACGTCCCCCTCTCGTCCTCGACAGGCCCATCTTCTTTTACCGTGGGAACGAGCTGATGGCCGTGAGGTTTGGCGCGTACAAGGCTCATTACTGGACGTGGAGCAACTCGTGGGAGGAGTTTCACAAGGTGTGACCGAGCAGTCTCTTTCTGTCCAGGTGTTACAATAGAAACACACACACAAGAAAGTTTCCGGACAAACTGGTGTCCACGAAGAAAACAAGATCAAACACCCAAAAAGAGAACGAGTCTCTCAGCTCGGACAGCCGGGCAGGGGAGAAAGGGAAGGAGAGACAAAGAGGGAGGGAGAGAATTGTTTATTTTCAAACATACGTCTCATCAAGTCTCCTTTCTTTTCCTTTCTTCTTAATCCCTCTCTTCCCATCTATTCTCTCTTCGTCCAGCCACAATTCCTCCTCATTTCCATTAACATACTCTCCTCTCCCTCGTTCGGCTTGAGAGCGAGAGGAGGGAGAAGCACTTCCCAGCAGTATTGGGCACTTCTCTTGGTCTTAATTACATCAACCCAGGCCTGATGAAATGTGTGAGCATAGGAGGGAGGCTTCTAATTCAGCAATCGGGCGGTATTTGCTGATGTTCTGATTCCGTAGGGGGAGAGTAGGCTTTTCACTCTTCTCTCTAAAAGATATGTCCTTCCTCCCTCTCCTCCTTTCACGGCTTTGCATTTCCAGTGATCCAGTTTGTTTTATGCCCCATCGGTCGCTTAAATTGCTCTCTCCTTCAGGGCCGCTGAATCAATAGCAGCCTCCTTTATCAGCTCATGTGAACTGAAGTGGAACTTCACAAATAATGGCATCAGATTGCCTGTGAGTCGCCTATCGATTGATATGGGCGCGTATGTGGCAAAAAGAGGAGGCGAGCCCGCCCCGGCACGCTCAGTGGATGCTCTGTTCTCCATACATGCATCTCTCCGTCTGCGGAGTGAGGTGCTGAGCTTGCAGGATGGAAAGTTTAATCCCCCCGCGTGTGTTTATATCAGGTTTTTGTGTTGGAAGTCCTCCCTGTGCTCATAAAACTCCAGATACAAATGTAATACAAATGAATTTCCCAACGCAAAGAAAATGACATTTTTCTGGCACGTGGCGCCTGGGATTAGGGACGACTCACTCCCGCTTTACCCTCAAATCATCATATCTATGCAGCAAAACGCATCATTGCCGTTTTCATTGAAACCCAAATCCTGTTATCGCGCCTTTCCTTCAGCCGTGGTAATGCAGTACTTTATAATTTAGTTTTCATGGCCTATGGTGAAAAATAAACAAGGGAAGACGTTCTTCTGTGAAGAAGAATGAAATTACAGGTTAATAGCTGGGAGACATATTGCTCTGTCTTGGCTGTGCTTGTGCAGCTCACCCATGGGGAAAATGAGAAATTTCACAAGCTTAAATGGCTCCAATCAAACTTTCCCTGGACCGTATTATTGAGAAATATATTTTGTTGTGACCGTGCCTTGGTTGTATCTACAATGTCGGGTAATCCACGACTGAGAGCCGTGATGGCTTTTTAACCCTGGGTGACAGGGGTTGAATGACACATGATGTTAAAGAATTTTACTTGTTGATCTTACCCTTAATACTTATTATGCAGTTTGATACTGTAGAAAAATGAACTGGGACATATGTAGGACCTGGTAAATTGATTTTTTGGGTTTTATTTGTAAATTACATTTTGTAAATGTAATCACCAGTATGCAGACAACACATTTGTATCCAATCTTGTATTTTTTCTATGAACTTGGTACCACTAAACTGTAAAACCACTTGGGTGATTGAAACTTCTTACAGATTTTTTTTTTGATCACTCATGGCTTGTCTCTTCTGAAAATGAAAAGTTAAAGTGGACCCTAATTTTCGAGTTAAGTTTTTTTTGTTCAAGTCCAGAGAACAGCTTGAAATTGTGGTACCACTACAATGGTAAGTGGTGGGGAAAAAAAAGTTTAGGTAAACCAAAAGTGTGTTATATCTGCCAAATGTGGCTGCTTTGATGAGTCAAAAGTTAAGGATACGTTTTTGTTTCGATACTGGAAAATTCAATCGTGTTCATGGACTTTGGTTGTATGCGAAATGCAAGAGATAGGACTGGATTTGAAGAGCAAAGCTTGGGAGAAACAAAACAGCTGAAAAGAAGAGATTCTTATAGAACAGGCATCACATCAGCTTGTATTTAACCAAGTACAGTGGAACCCCGAGATACAAAAGCTCCACCATACAAAAAATTCATTTCACGAAACGGCAATCGAGGAATTTCCGACTCATAATACAAAAACATGACTCACAATGCGAAACGAAATGAGATCGCAGTCAGAAAAAAATTTAAAATTAGCACGTCGCTGCACTTGTGTTAGACTGTATACTCCATGATGCCGCGTTCAAGGCTACTTGTAACTCGTAATTTTTCAGTTAAAAGTGGGCGGGGCTACAGCCAAACCCGTTAACTCACGACTTTGATCTCGATTGTACTCAAAGTACTCCAACTTCCGCGTTCGACGTCACGCAGTGTATTTTTTGTACTAAAAAATGATGAAACAATAGCAGACGGTGGTTTGCACAGAGGATTGCACGAGGCAAAGTCACAGGAGACCCCCCGCCAACCCCGGCGTTCCTCCCTTTATACAGCATGTTGCCTGGAACGGTTTGAAATCGTGACTCGTGAATCTCACGCTGGAAAGTTACCAGTTACGAGTAGCCTCGAACGCAGCTCAAGATCCTGCTCTCCCATTGGTTATCTCCTCTGATGCGAGTCGCCTCCATAAGATCCTGCTCTGCTATTGGTCCGCATCTCTCGCACGAATGATACCGGCATCATTCGGCCAGTTCGTTTTGACTCACTAATATCCACCTACTTAATTACTTTACAAGTATTAAAGGTTTAGTTTTCCATATTTCCATATTTCCAGGTAATAAAGGTTTAGTCGACCATATATCATTCTTGTTTTACCGTTATTATTAAATCTAAAGTGTTTTTTTTTCTGAGGGCTTGGCACGAATTAGCTATTTTACATATAAAACTTCACTCAAAATACGAAGGAATCGTTATACGACGGCTACTCCGGAACGAATTAATTTCGTATCCTGACGTATCACTGTACCTGCCTACCTACCTGCCTATTCATGCTCTACTCTCCTGTGTTGAGTGTTGTAGTGAAACGTGGCACTATCATCCCGTATCTATGCAAAAAAATCGAAAACGTCTATGATACATCAAACTCGACACCCAAAATGATGTATATGTGTGATGTATGTTGTGAATCCCTCCCCATCCCTCCACCCACAGCAGCGCCCTCGCCTTATCTGGTCGCTTTGCTGTAGTTTGAAAGCAACCGGGATGTATCCATAGCATTAACGTCGGGGGAGATATGGCGTCAGAGACTTGTGCATGGTGGGGCCGTCTCACCGCCCCTCGGGGACGGCTTGTTTTCTCCCCCCTTCCCCCGGTTTTGTTTGCATTTCTGAGACTTTGGCTTCAGAAGATTGCACGAGGCAAAGTCACAGGAGACCCCCCGCCAACCCCGGCGTTCCTCCCTATATACAGCATGTTTTGAGGTGCTCTGTTGAGCGCTCTCAGAGGGGGGGGCGTCGGCGGCGCCGCCTTACAGATAAATGCTTTCTCAATATTGGTTGTGCTCATCAAAACGCGCCGGCGTGTGCACGAGCGAATTTTGAGGTGAAGCGGGAGGTAGATCTCCGAGGGGGGTTCGCGAGGAGTGATTGTGACTCAATCAGCGTGCGATTGCTCCCGGGGCCACGGAAAATGGGAGGACAGGGAGTGAGAGAGGAAAGCGAGAAGCGGTTGTTCAGTTTTGCATGGCGGCCCTTTTGTGATGTTCGGGAATCAGTCGCATTGATATACCAGTGGATTAGAGGACAAAAAATAGCGTTTATATAGGCCAGATCACACTAAGATGAAGCTTCTAGCACAGAAGAAACTAGATCAAGGTGATTCCAAGCCTACCTAGATCCAGATCAATTCCTTTTTGTTCACGTTGAAATTAATAAAAAAACAAACCTTCATTGTCATTTTTCCTATACAGACATGAAAGAAATAAGATTTTTTTTTTTGGAAATTATCAAAGCTTTGCACACTTCCATACACACACACACACGCGCACGCTGTGTTGGGTGTGTCTACTAGACTCCAGAGACGTAGCACACATCTTGACCGATGGTGCAGCAGTCATCTCAAACTGGGACCATGCACTCTTTCCAGGGAAACAGATGTCGTTCAGCTCTAAAGTGTGGTGGAACCCCTTTTTGCACCTTTTGATTCATGTCGCAGCTGTTAATTTCAAAATCTAACACACCAGCTGGAGACAATCCAACACCTGCTGTGCTTGACCAATGTCTTCCGACCTCGATGATCCAATAGGCCGGTTGTTGTCTCCCGAATCAGCCTCTTTGGTGGCTCTGCTTTTTACACGACAGACAGTTGATGGAACGAAATTAAATTTATTTTATTTTATTTTATTGAATTTAAATGAATTCTTATTAATAAATGATTATTAGCTCTGCTGTGTTCCGGGGCACAAGGTATTTTTCAGGTGCCATAGTCAACCTCATCATTCGCAACCTCTTCTTTCTGTTCCTCATCTTCTCCTTATCCGTTGTCCTTTTCCTGTTGCCTGTTGCTATGCTTCTCCTTTTTCTCATACGTCTTCTCCTCCTCCCTATTCTTCTTATTTCTCCTCTTTTACCCTTCCTCCCTGCTCTTTTCGTTTTCGCCACAGCAGGTCATCCTTCTCCGCCTTCCTCTACCCTTCATGTATCACGAAACTTTCTCCATCCCGTCACCCATGAAGCCTCTCCATGGTCTTCCTCTTTTCCTGAAATCCGGCAGCTCCATCTTCAATGTCCTCTGCCAAACATATCCACTATCTCTACTCTGCATGTGTGTAAACCATCTCCGTCTTGCCTCTCTGACCTCTCACCTAACTAGCAAATAGCATCAAGTCCACAAACGCCATGGTGGTGCCGCAGACTATCCATTGCCCATTTGTTGCATTGGTGGATTTTCACAATAAAAGCCCTCTCAAAAGTCTATTTTTTTTCTTTCTCCTGTTCCCAGGGTGTCAACTTCTGCCCAGGTGAGGACGTCCCAGGTGTGACCACTCACATTCAGACGGAACACACGATGCAGCCACTCATTTTCCACCTGGGGCGGGATCCTGGGGAAAAGTACCCTATCAGGTTAGACACACCACACCTTTCCCTCCCACCCCCTTTCTTGCCCGGAGCCCTTTTTAAAGGGCGAGGAATGAGAAAGAGAGAGGCCAGAGCAGGGGAGTGGGGGAGTGGGACAGGAGGGGAGAAAAGTGGAAGGTGGTTTGCCTGTTGGCGCCCAGGATGTGCGTGAGATCAATGCTGATTCCGTGGCATGAAAGAGAAGGTGGCAGATTGATCTGCTCAGCCGGAGCACGCCTGATTACACCCCACCTCTTTGTGATTGCAAACAGCTCCTTAAAGATCGCAATCTGGCCCCTCCAACCTCCGGTGCAGCACCGCAGGTTAAAATTGCCAGATAAATTGTCGGGTCTAAATAGAGAAGCCAGTGCTGTTTAATGGAGTTTGGTTTGTCTCTACCGAGCTCACAGCAGAGTTAAAAATGACCGCGGCGTGCCGGAGAGCTTTTCCCAATAAGCTCAGAACAGTAGATAAGTGGACGCGGCGCTGCGTCGGGCATTGTATTTGCAGGCGGATGTGCCGTCGTCTATTTTCACGGTTTCAGCGCTGCTTTGAGGAGCAAATTTACCTGTTCAGCACCTCCTCTCTGGGCTTTTGTCCTCTGCTGTGCATCCTGTTTCCTTTTTTTTTTTCTAATCTCCCTTATCCTTCTGCTGCCCAGCCTCCTCAACTGATCCTTCCTTTCGACCCCCTGCTAATGTGCCTCATCTTCTCTTTGTCCCCCGCAAGTCCTGAAGGGAGATGAGATGATTAAAGATTGATGATGTTTTTGCTTTGCCCATCCTTAAACAAAAAGAAAAAAAAAGAAACAGACGTGCACCTGTGTGCGTCCCCACATGGTGCAGCCACACATACAACCCAGAATCCACTCGGTCAGTTGTGGTCATTGTGTTTATTTGCTAGTTCTCAGCACCTTTATGTCCCTTTCTCTTATTTCTCCTCCGCTCTGCACAAGTGTCTCAGTCCTCACCTGCATGCTCACATGCTGTCCCATCATCATTCAATGGGACACTTTGGGGATGATGGGAGACGAAGCAAACTCTAACTGTGATTTTGCTCTGAGATCAATAACACACTTCTGCCGCTGACAAGAGAGGTTCACCTATAACAGGGGTCGGCTATCCCAAAATGTTGAAAGAGCCATATTGGACCAAAAAAGTAAAAAACAAACCTGTCTGGAGCCACAAAAAAATTTAAAAGCCGTATATAAGCCTAATTAATGAATCAAATATTTATTCTTAATATCTTTACAGCATTGGAAAACGTTAAGAATCTTCGTGTCACATTTTCCCTCACAGAAAAACCATATTAAAACAAAAAAAAATTTTTTCCCATTTTTATCCATTGTCACACATTTTTGAAAGTGCTCCAGGGAGCCACTAGGGCGGCGCTAAAGACAGAGGATGATGAATATGGATAAAACTCAATTCGTCCTTTGCGCTCATTAGCAGCACACACCCCTGATAACGCCCCCAGGCTACGAATTTGCCTGCGCACAGCAGGGGGTAGAAGAAGAGTAACATCTCAGTACGAGGGTGAAACAACTTCATTGAATGCGCAGCCGCTTTAAAATCTAGAAAGATGATATTTCCCCCCTGGATATGCAACCCAAAGTATCGAATGTCCCGTCTGAGATGTGAGGATGTAAAACCGTGCGCAGTAAAAACGTCCCTAAATATCAGCCGGTGGGGGGCAGAGGCAGAGAAATGACTTCCTTCCCTGTCCTGCTTTGTGCATGCATGCTTGCGTGCGTGAGTGTGTGTGTGTGTGTTTTGGCCGTGTGCTCCACGGTCCCCCAGCTGGACTGGCTGCCCGGCCATCATTAATCTCTGTCTGCACCTAAAGAGCCACTTAAGATGATGTAAAGCCTGTCTGCACACATACCTTCACTACTGTCGCGGGCAACGATACAGCGTTGACACACACACACGCGCACGCTCACACACTCCTCAGCCCAGGGCTCAGCCGTCACTCAGCAGCACTGCGTCGGCTGCTATTACGCGCTATTGGACAAACACGAGGATCAGCATTGTTTTTCTTCGGCCTCATTGCGGGTGAGGGTCAGACGGGGTCCACAGTAGCTGGGACTGCTGGTGGCTCGAAGGTCTTCGCCTGTGGTCCTCCAGGCTTGGGTGAGACACAGAGACAGACAGAGTCTGGGCGTTCTCGGAGCATGGCTGGGCGGCAATGGTGGCGTGCG